>UFQX01000286.1:771171-883994 GCA_900497675.1 Arapaima gigas
CCCCCCCCCCCCCCCCTTGGGTTTGTTCATGTTTTATTATTTTCAACATTGAATTACAGTGGATTGAACTATCCTTTTTAGCACTGACTAGCAGTAATATTCTGTACAGTCAAAGTGAAATACATTTTGACAAGTCAATGTTGAATTAATTCCAAAATATGTTTTTCTGATTGCAGATTGCTAATATTTTGGACAGCCATGCAGCCACTCTACAAAGGAAAACAGACCGCGAGGTCTTCTTTATGAATACTCAGAGCATTGTGCAGCTTGTGCAAAGGTCTGAGCTCTGCCGTGTGTCCAGGGGTGAAGGGCGTTTGTCCTATCAAATCAATTCCAGCCATAAGATCATTTCTAAGGCATTGGCTTGTCTGTCTGAAATTTTTATTTATTTATTTGTTCTCAGGTACAGGAGTGGAATTCGGGGATACATGAAGACAGTGGTTCTGGACCTGCTCAAGAGGTACCTGCAGGTAGAGATGCAGTTTCAGCAAGGTAAGTGCACTGTGGTCTTTACACAGACACATGATAAGCATCACCTGTCTATAATACTGTATGACACAGTGGGGTAATGACTATGGGCTGCTTCTTATTCACAGCTCACTATGACAAGTGTGTTATGAAGTTAATAGAGAAGTACAAGCCAGACATGAATCCGGTTGTAGAGTACATCTTCTCCCATGCTCAAGTATCCAAGAAGAACATTCTGGTCACCATGCTCATTGTAAGTTCATTGGTCTTGCACTTTAAGCTCTGTTACAGCCCAGGAGAGATCATTCCTTTAGAGCTATCTTAAATGCATTAGGAAATAAATACATTCTACTTGCTTGATGTTTCTCTGCAGTGTTGCAGAGTTCTCTGTTTTTTTTTTTTACATGAGATGCTCAGCTTCTGGGCACAATTGGGATCAGAAATCACTTGCTAACTTGATTTATTTGTAAATCCAACCACTATGTCACCATGTGAATTTTATTATCTCTTGTTAATTTTAAAGAAACATTATAACAATATTTCCACATTGGGACCTTTATTACCTATATAATCGATAATAGCATAAAAACAGAACTGAATCTCGGTTTCTTTGCTGGGTAGGGTCCGTAAAAGTCTTGGGTATAGCTATATTTTAAAAATATGTTGTAAAATGTTACATTTTTATTAACTTTAGAGTGCATTAAAATGAGTACTCTGAATTGAATGAAAATGAAGATAAATTGTCTCCCCATCTCCTGCTGACTGCTGACTTAATTCCTGCCATAAACATGTGCAGTATTTGTCATGTAGTCATTGATGACAGACACTCCTACCTTGTCTGGGTACATTTTGTTGACAAATAATGCCTGGATCTGGAAATACAGGTGGCACTTGCTTAGTAAAAAACATTCTCACTCCATTAACCATTAACAGCGGGTCCTATTCATGGTTGCTGTGGTGCAGCACCTGTCTTGGAAGTGTAGGGTGCAAGACTAGATACAGCCTGAACAGCACAGAAGTTCTTTGCAGGGCTCTGTGACCAACAAATTTTTTGAAAATTGACACGTGAAGAAAATACAATTACAAATCGAAACTTGTATGTGTGTTTTTGTATGTGCCAAAATTGGTAACGCAAACATTCATAACATGAGGACCTGGTGAATTTCACAGATATAGTGTTTTCAAGATGAAAATACCGCTTCTTGTCTATAAAGACTTTCCTCAGTGTGAATGACTCTGGCCAGTTTTGGAATGGAACACTCACTGTGTGTGTGTGTGTGTGTGTGTGTGTGTGTGTGTGTGTGTCTTTGTATTTTGCAGGACCAGTTGTGTGGGCGGGACCCCACCCTGGCCGACGAACTCATGGCAATCCTGAATGAACTTACTCAGCTCAGCAAGGTCGAGAACTCCAAGGTGGCCCTGCGGGCCAGACAGGTGAATATACAGATTGTCATCATCGTCACTGTCACCAACTGGTGTTGGGCATTAACTAAATAAGTTCAGGTAGAGTAACTTTTTCAGGTACAACATTAGCATCTGTCCTCTGACTCCATCTTGCTACCTACAAGTCTAAATTATATTAAACAACTAATTGTTTAAGTAGTCTAATGCTGGAAATTGCTTTGGTGGAAAAGTATGGACTGAACAAGTAAGTGTAAATGAAAGTCTTAGAGAGCTTGTGTGAGCTACGTGAAAAACATGAACAATCATGCGTACAATTGATATAACTGAATAACGTTAATAACACGATTTGTGTTGCTTAGGTGCTGATAGCTTCTCACCTGCCTTCATATGAGCTGAGGCACAACCAGGTGGAATCAATCTTCCTCTCGGCCATCGACATGTACGGCCACCAGTTCTGCCCAGAGAACCTAAAGGTGAGTGACTCGAAACAAGTTTCACCGTCATGTGTTAATTGTATATTTTGAAGCTCATCTACATTAGATGTGTTACTTATTTCAACACGAAAATTTTTTTGTCAGAAATTGATTCTGTCGGAGACTTCCATCTTTGATGTTCTTCCTAATTTCTTCTACCACTCTAACCGGGTTGTATGCATGGCAGCACTGGAGGTGAGTGTATCTAAATTGAGCTTTTTACATGATTTCTGGCATAGTCAGAGAGGACCACCCTCTTCTGCTTAAACAGAACCTCCAGGTGCACCTTATAGTCCTGATCCACACTTGAATGGACTTGGAACATCCCACTGTCATTAAACAGATCAAATGCATTGATACTTGCAGTAGTAAAACAGTTTATATTCTAAAGTAATATATTTACATCACCAGCTACATCCCTTTCTACTTGACCTTGCCGTTATTCTCAGCTGTATGTCCTTTTTTCCCCCCTCTTCTCACCCTCTACTGTATGGGGGACGTGGTTTCCAGATATGCATCAAATCGAAAGTGTAATATGTTCTTGTTATTTCCCACTGTCCCACATTCAGGTGTATGTGCGGAGGGCCTACATCGCCTACGAGCTGAACAGCCTGCAGCACCGACAGCTGCAGGACGGTACTTGTGCCCTGGATTTCCAGTTCATGTTACCCACATCGCACCCCAACAGGTAGCAGTGTGCCAACACTGCCACGTTTTTAGAAGCTGCAGCCTGTCAAGGTGTCAGTTAAATGATATTAGTCAATTGCTAGAATCCTATAGTCCCTCAGTATAATCTGCATTTCTCACCTGAGGAGGAACGGTTTAGTTATTACCAGTCCTGGTGAGAGTTTATTGCAAGTAAACACTGTGCAACACAGCTGCCCTTTGTGGAGAGCAAAGACTATCATAACCGCCTGAAAATGACTGAAAGTCAAAGAAAGGCTCACTGGCGGAGCTGCTCAGCTGAGCCGTTGTTCAAACAGGTGTATAAATCTGAACAACGCACACATTGTCTAAGTAATGCCGTGAAAAAGATCATGCGTATTCAGGATGGGTGCACAGACGATAGCGAGTTACAGAACAGTTATCTGCTTCCCGTAAAAGTAAATATCAGGTTTTCTTTTCAGCAGGTGTTTGTCTCTCCTGACATTTAGTGATGTCTTGCTAACGCTGGTATGTTAATGATCTTATTGCAGAGGGAGCAGCCCTACTCTGAACAGGTAGAGTACAGCGCCTTGCTGCGGTGACACTTTGCCAAGCAGCCGGGTCTCGTTGTGTGTCCTGCCATTCAGCATGCTGTACGCTTTTTGTCGTTTTGTACTATTGCTTTCCGTTACTAGGTCAAATGCAGCTCAAATACTGTTAATTATTGCACAGAAAATATCAACAAGAATACGGTGTGCCGAAATTACTCATGATTGTGCCTTAATGTGCGCTTGGAAAAAGACCACGTTTATAATTTGGTTTCTAGTTTGTTTCAAATCTGTGCGTCACTTCCCCATAAAACCAGACACTGCGTAGTCTCTTTCTTATGCTGCAACGTGCTCCCAATTGAGCTTTTCAAAAAGTGCGCCCTCAGCGGGTGGGTTGTCATTGGTGGTATACAGCCAGTGGCCGCTGGACGAGGAGATTTGTCACACTCTCATTGCCCATTTGTCCTTGCGGAAAAGCAGCCGTGTGCCTCCTTGCAGTCTGGCTTCCACTGGATATATAATGTTCTCGGTAGTCGCCTCCATTCGTTTGAATGGCCACACGCTGAGCTCTGTCATCAGCCTTGTCCCCCCACCCCCTAGCCGGGGGTCCACAATAACCCTACCAACGATTTTCTCCGCTGATCCCATAGGGTGTCGGTCGCCGTCAGCTGCAGCCAGTTTGAGATGCGGAGGCAGGGCAGCGAGCTCTTCCTGGACGGGACCCTTTCCCCGCCATGTCAGAGGATGGGTGCCATGGTCGCCTTTGAGTGCTTTGAAGACTTCAAGAGGTAGAATTCGCAAGGCTCCGTGAGCTTCGTGCTGTGGTGGTTGTTCTGTGTTGGTCGCACAACATCATTGTGAAGGCAGTATTTCCAGAAAAGACAGGTTTAATGTTTTTGGGAATAGTGACAGGTTATTTTAAATATTTACTAGCAAAAATGAAAATAGACATAATGCCAGAAACACATTGTACAGTGTTACCCTCTGACTTCAGGCTTGACTTCAGTGATTCCCTTATGCATTTGACCACCCCCAGTTTCACTCAGTGCCTGTTTTTATACCACAAGCCCCTCCCCCATAAACCATAACATAGTCAAAAAATACAGATCATTGACTAAATACAAAATACGTGTGAAGAGGCAAACTGGATGCAGCAATACCCTGTTTCTGCAACACAATGTGCTGTTCATATCACAGTTGCTGCAGTTGTTAGTTCCATTTGGATGCATCACAAACATGGTGTGAGTTTATAGATAAGCTGAGATGAAAATGGTCTCACTGTGCAGATGACAGTGACTGGGTTTGACCCTTGCTCCGTTTAAGGATCTATTGCATGTCTTGTGCTGGTTTAATACCGGCTTGGCACTCGTGGGTCCTTCACCACGCACCCAATAGACAGATCCTGCTTTGGGGCAGAATCGGCTACAGCTGGAAGAGCTCGGATCAGCTAGCTGATGGCAGGGTTTTGTGTTGGAAGGAATTTTGACGCGGTGATCTCCAGCTTTGCTGACCCCATCCTGGAGAGTCCTCTGTTTCCGGAGGTGTGTTCCACCCTCTACGATGAGGAGAACTGCAAGGTAAGAGGGGGAGCGTGTGAGTGGTCGAGGACTGAGGTGGTGAGGGGTGTATACCAGCGCTTCTTCATCTTGCCTTTGTTCCTTTGCACCTGTAGAATATGAGGGAGAACCCTATCCACATTATCAATGTGGCCATCAGGCTGGCAGACTCTGAGGATGATGATGCCCTGGTCACTGCCTTCAGCACCTATGCTCAGTCCAAGGTGGGACTCCTGTGTATATAGGATCACAAGCACTTCTTACACTTTTGCTGACCTTAGTCCTCCTTAAATGAGAGTTTATGTAAGGAAATAATGAAAAAGGATTTCAGTCTTGGTGATGGTTGTTTTTGTTGCTGTTTTTAATTCTTATAGCAGACTTGTTTCTCCAAGGTGGCAAAAGGATGAGTTACACAAGGCAAACGCTGCTTACAAGGTTGCGAGATAACCTGGTGATGAAAGTCTAGGATGAAACACAGTGTTGCAACCAACACAATGGATCTAGCAAAGACATAAAGAATAATTTAACAATTCAACACTTACTTTAAGTAGTACTCAGTGCAGAACCGTGTCTGTATATACACAGAAATACCACAAAAATGAAAAAATTGTAATCTCTTTATTTTCTGTTACAGAAAGCCATATTATTTGAATATGGTATTAGAAGAATAACATTTTTAGTGCTACATAAGGTAGGTATAGCTTTTACATTCTGTTTTTGCACAACAGTGCGGTACATTTGTTATTGTCCCAGGAGTATAATCGTAAATTTAGATTTCTATTTTAAAGGGTTCCAACGAAACATTTTATGGTTGATTGTTTTTTGTTACAGAGAGAATTTCCAAAGTTCTTTACCTTCAGAGCTAGAGATGAGGTAACGAACTTTATGCCTTAAGAGAGCTTTTTGTGTATTTTTATCCTGTAAAGTTCTGTGTCCACCGAGACAGGGCAGTTTTAGCTGCGGTTCCTTCTTCTCCCCCTGCCTGCAGTTCCAGGAGGACAGGATCTATCGCCACCTGGAGCCGGCGCTGGCCTTCCAGTTGGAGCTGAACCGCATGCGCAACTTTGAGTTGAGCGCCATGCCGTGTGCCAACCACAAGATGCACCTGTACCTGGGTGCAGCCCGTGTGGAGGAGGGCACTGAGGTCACCGATCATCGCTTCTTCATCCGTGCCATCATCCGCCACTCGGACCTGATCACCAAGGTAAGAGGAGCGCACAGCTAGACAGGTGTTTAAAGTTACAGTACTGTGCAAAAGTCTTAGGCACCTGTGGGAAAAATGCTATAAAACGAGGACGGTTCCAAAAATAATGCCACAAATACTTATTAATCAATAAACCTTCTAAAAAGTGCAGTAGACAAAAAAAACCTCAATCAGATCAATATTTGGTGTGACCACCCTTTGCCTTTAAAACAGCATCAAATTTCTTATGTGAACTTGCATGCAGTTTAAGGTAGAAGTTGGTAGCTTCTTCCAAACATTTTGAGGAACTGGCCACAGTTCTTCTGCAGACACTGACTGTCTCTGCATGTCCTCCCAGACTGACTTGATCATGTTGAGATCAGGGCTCTGGGGGGACCATACCGTCTGTTGCAGGATTCCTTCTTTTTGCTGAACATAGTTGTGTATGACTGAGATTGGGTGTTTGAGGTCATTCTCAGGCTGCACAATGAATTTGGGACCAATGAGAAACCTCCCTGATGGTAGATAAGAGTCTACCTGCACTTCTCAACACACATTGAAGTTGCCTGCCTAACACTTTTGCACAGTACTGTATGTTTTGAAATAAAGAAACTACCAATAATTTTCATGGGTCTGTTTAAATAAGAAACAAGAAATGTGAAGATTGGGACGGCGTAGTGGCTGACAGAGTAGTGTTGTGACATCACAGGACCTGGCCTGTGTGTGTGTGTGTGTGTGTGAGATATCTAATGTCAAAATATGATAGATTGTGAATAACTGCCTTTCCACCTACAACTTTATTTCCAGCCACCCAAAACATGATTCCATTGATGTTAAAAAATGGTGTAATTCATTTGTTTTCAATGAAACACAAAGAAAATGCCAAATTTGAAATGATTTTGTGTCACACAGTGTACTGTATGTCCATCTTTACTGTGGTTTTCAAGGTGTTTTCAAGCAAAAACATAAGAAGAAAAACTTGCAGGCATAAGATGGTATGAAATGCTATGACTTTTTGACTATCTACTGTTGACATTACACCCCTTAAGGAGGCATCGTTCGAGTACCTGCAGAACGAGGGTGAGAGACTTCTGCTGGAGGCTATGGACGAGCTGGAAGTGGCCTTCAGCAACACGACCGTGCGCACCGACTGCAACCACATCTTTCTTAACTTTGTGCCCACTGTCATCATGGACCCCTCTAAGGTTGGTCCATTTACTTTGGCCTCTACAGTCGTGCCTAGTGCTGACTTCTTATTAATACACTGAGGGGGGAAGATTGACTGTCTGAACCAAAAGCCTGATATCACGAATCTGCTGCCAAAAAAAATCCAAGGCATGAGCTGAAGGGAAAAAGTTCAGGTGCATGTCAGCCAGGGCAAGAGGATGTACAGTTCTGTGAAAAATGATCTGCCCCTTCCCCATTTCCCCTATTGTTGCGTAGAACCCGAGTAACAGTGTTTAAATAATTCCTTCATTTATTTAAGGAACAAAGTTATCCAACACCCCTCTGACAAAGTAATTGCCCCCTTAGTTGCTCTAACAACCAACTGACCAAATTTAATTTATAATTAGGTTCAGCTGCTTGAACACAGCCAGGCTTGACTGCAGCAGCCTTGTTGACTCGTAACCTTACTATGTTGAAACTTGCCATGAAAGGGAAGCAGTCTCCACAAAGTTTCTGCAAGAACACTATGCCACGGTCGAAGGAATTTCCAGAAGAGATAAGAAAAAAAAGTTGTTGAACTACTTCAGTCTGGAAACGGTTACAAAGCCATTTCTAAAGCTCTGGGACTCCAGCGAACCACAGCAAGACCCATTATCTCCATATGGAGAAGACTTGGAACAGTGGTGAATCTGCCCAAGAGTGGCCATCCTGCCAAAATGACTCCAAGGGTGCAGCAGGAACTCATTCAAGAAGTCACAAAAAAAATCCTAGAAGAGCCTAGAGAGCTACTTAAACAAAGGAGTCTGACACTTTTGTCTTGTCCTCATGCGATGAAGGGTGTCTTTGTGCTCCTTCTGCACCTCCTTCCACAGATCGAGGAGTCTGTGCGCTCCATGGTGATGCGCTATGGCAGCCGGCTGTGGAAGCTACGTGTCCTGCAGGCCGAGCTGAAGATCAACATTAGACTGACGCCCACGGGCACGGCCATCCCCATTCGCCTCTTCCTCACCAATGAGTCGGGCTACTACCTGGACATCAGCCTGTACAAGGAGGTCACCGACCCAAGCTCTGGACAGGTAGTGAAATAATGAAAATTAATAAATTACCTATAATTTATAAGGTCAGATGGTTTATTTTTTTAGATGTCACAGTTAACGAAAGAGTTGCAGGGATGCAATCAGTTTCTGTATTGCATCAGTTAGGAACCAAGTCAAACGGTGACGATAGGATGGAAAAACGTTTGCAATGCACTTGTGACTCGTAAAGAACGTTGCCTGTCTGACTCTAGCAGTGTCTCAGCACCTCTCCTTTGCTCCTGGATTCTAGATCATGTTCCAGTCGTACGGGGAGAAGCAAGGTCTCCTACATGGCATGTTGATCAACACACCCTACGTCACCAAGGATCTGCTCCAGTCCAAGAGGTTCCAGGCACAGTCCCTAGGGACCACCTATGTGTACGACTTCCCAGAGATGTTCCGCCAGGTACACCCTGTCCGCTACACATCTCTGCTCTGTTGGCCCTTCACGTGTGTTACAGCTCGTTGTTTGGTTTTCCTTCTGCAGGCTCTCTTTAAGCTATGGGGATCCGGGGACAACTACCCGAAAGACGTGCTCACGTGCACCGAGCTGGTGCTGGACCCCCACGGAAATCTGGTGCAGATGAACCGGCTGCCTGGTGACAATGAGGTACAGAGGGGTAGGAAGTGGAACCAGAGGGGTCATACTGAGGGTTGTGGAATCCATTATGGACGCTGCAAGTCGTGGATCTGCAATTCTGGTGCTTGCACCATGGTTATTATTCTTTACCCACTGAAATCATTTTTACAGGCTTGCCACTAGAAGGTTGTTGGTTCAGAAGACAGAATATGTCACTCATATATACAATCGTGTGACTTTGTGTTAACCGTTTTAGGCAGAGGGTGTCGGCGAAGGAACGGCAGATTTACGTAAGTGTGTTTTCTTGTCATAGGTGGGAATGGTGGCGTTTTGGATGAAAATGAAAACCCCCGAGTATCCAGAGGGGCGGGACATCGTTGTGATCTGCAATGACATCACCCACATGATTGGCTCATTTGGGCCGCAGGAGGACCTGCTGTTCTTGCGGGCTTCCGAGCTGGCACGCTCCAAAGGTATCCCGCGAATCTACATCTCTGCCAACAGCGGGGCACGCATCGGCCTGGCCGAGGAGGTCCGCCACATGTTCCAGGTGGCCTGGATCGATCCCCACGACCCTTACAAGGTACCGCTGGGCTCAGAACGGGTGTGTTAGATGTGGTAGAACGAGCTCCCTCTGCTCCTCGTAACTGCAGAATCCCTTTCGTCATTCAGGGAGGATCTCAAAACATCTTTCATGCTCACTTCTCTCTGGTTCTCCTAATCGTTACAGAAACACGCATAAGGCTGCCTGTCACAATCTTCTTAGTATTTCCTATTAATTTACTGTATTATTAGAGAAACTGGTTAAAGGATAGTTGTTATATAAAGATCTTCAGCTGGTGTGAAATGCACTTTCTTTACTGACTTGTATGTCACTTTGGAGAAAAGTGTCTGATGATTAAATTTAAATGTTAATGTGTTTCCTGCCACGTTAACTACGTATTTCTCGGTGGAGTTATATTATTATCGTTATTTGTTATTAAATGAATCTGGCTGGGTGACCCTGCATATATGCAAATATACAGTACTGTGCAAAAGTCTTAGGCACCTGTGGGAAAAATTCTATAAATGAGGATGGTTCCAAAAATAATACCATGAATACTTATTAATCAATAAACCTTCTAAAAAAAAAACCTCAATCAGATCAATATGCACACTTCTGTCTCTGCATGTCCTCCCAGACTGACTTGATCATGTTGAGATCAGGGCTCTATGGGGACCATAGCATCTGTTGCAGGATTCCTTCTTTTTGCTGAAGATAGTTGTGTATGACTGAGATTGGGTGTTTGAGGTCATTCTCAGGCTGCGGAATGAAGTTGGGACCAATCAGAAACCAGAAACCTCCCTGATGGTAGATAAGAATCTACCTGCACTTCTCAACACACATTGAAGTTGCCTGCCTAAGACTTTTGCACAGTACTGTATCTCTAAGTAGGTGTGATCTCGCTATACACTAATGTCCGGTTTTTTGGCCTCCAGTGAAAAGTACCCCCCCCACACACACACATCTGTATACTGGGCTTTGCTTCTTACATGGTGGATTTTCTCCTACAGGGCTTCAAGTACCTGTACCTGACGCCCCAGGACTACACTCGCATCAGCCCCGGCAACTCGGTGCACTGCCAGCACGTGGAGGAGGGGGGCGAGTCCAGGTGAGACCAACACCACGACCTCCTCATAACCCATTATCGTCTCAGAACGTAACGCTGCATTTCTGGCAGTTGGTTCTTTCCTCCGGATGCGTCGTGCATCATTTGCTCCTTTAATCTGGTGTGTGTAAGAGGAAATCTGCAAGTTGTGGACTTTCTGCTTACAGACGTGTGGAGATCCAAACTACACATCCATGATGTTGTACTAAGTGAGACTGGCTCATGTTCTTCAGCTGTCTTCATAGCCAATGTTATGTCTGTGACTTGTCTTTGCACCACTATTTTCTTTAGTGTTTATTAATCCAATACAAGTGTGATAAGAAAAGCGCAAAATTGTCCATGGAAAGGACAGAAATTAAGTTGAACAAGGGGAGAAAGCGGCAGAGCTTATCTGTACATCACACATCAGTACTTTAACGTCGGAACTACAGACTGTCCTTGACTTATGAGGTACTGACAAAAGACGGACTCGCACTGACGACAACACGTTTCCCCACTCACAGCTCATACTGTAGATGAAGTTCTGGAAAGGCATGAGAACATGGCACATGTACACCTGCACAGTATGCACGTGTGACATCACAGCTGCGTAGGGTCAACGCATCGCAACTGTGCTAAACACGACGGCACCCCACCCCACTTAAATTGACCCAGTAGGTGCGGTTCACGGTGGGCTGGGGAACAACACAGCTGAAGTGTGAGGAAGTCCTGACCCCCTCCCTCCTCAGGTACATCATCACTGACATCATTGGGAAGGAGGAGGGCCTGGGTGTGGAGAACCTGCGCGGTTCCGGCACCATCGCTGGCGAGTCTTCCCTGGCCTACGAGGAGATCATCACCATCAGCTTGGTGAGACGGGGATTTCACAACAGGCCTCCACACAGATAGTATTCAGGATGATAACGTTTATGGCCAATGCACCATATGTGATTAGTTTTGACTTTACATGTTTTCTCATTTAGGTTGGTTTAGTACATATTACATTTCTGTCACACATAAACATTCTTTTTAGATAAAGATTTAATTTAATAATTTCAGTGCTGCAGATACCTACTAGGAATGACTTGCATAGGGCATAATTACATTTTTTTCAGAAATGTAACGACAAACTTGTTTCCATGTCCATCGTCTTATTCATTATGGAATGTGGACAGTGTGGGACAGTGGTGGACAGTGTAGTATGTACGGGTTGGGGTTAAATTAAGAGCCGGAAGCAGTAAGGAGGAGGTCCAAGTGAGGCTCCTTGCGACCGTTTGTGCAGGTGACCTGCCGGGCCATCGGCATCGGCGCCTACCTGGTGCGTTTGGGGCAGAGGGTCATCCAGGTGGAGAACTCCCACATCATCCTCACAGGCGCCGGAGCTCTCAACAAGGTGCGTGTGCTCCACCTGCACGAGATGAACTGAAGGCACCTGTGGCCTAACTGAGCTGATGCCGTCCGGCAGGTGCTGGGTCGTGAAGTGTACACCTCCAACAACCAGCTGGGAGGCGTGCAGATCATGTACAACAATGGCGTCACACACACCACAGTGCCTGATGACTTTGAAGGGGTCTTCACCATCCTGCAGTGGCTGTCCTACATGCCCAAGGTACAGCGTCCAGAAGCGGCGGTCACTAGTGCTGGTCCGTCCGGGGGGGGCGGTTTCGCTGAAGTGCCGCTCGTGTCGCTGCAGAACAACCGCAGTCGGGTGCCGGTGCTGCCGCCCACAGACCCCGTGGAGAGGGAGATCGACTTCGTTCCCAGCAAGACCCCGTATGATCCCCGCTGGATGTTGGCAGGGAGACCCCACCCCAGTGAGACCCCCGTCGTCCTTTAGATATACAAAACTAGTGCCGCAGCGTCGTACAAATTTATATTTCACCAAATAACCTGTATGGCAGGGCTGTGTCAACATTGTCCAAAGCTCAGCTTCATTTTACCCGCCACTCAAACGTTGCCCTTCAGTGTTTTCGCTTCTCCCAAACACAAGTGAACATCCAGGTTTAAAATACGCTGCTGTGTCCGTTACAGTTTTGCTCTCAGAACGATTTTCACGTGAAAACGATTCTAATTTAAATGCCAGATTAAAATGGATGTTGAATAGTTTCCTTAAACTGTCCAGAATAGCAAGATATTGCAGCATTTCACTTTGTGAAAAGTTTGCATTTTGCATAAAATTTGACAATTTATCGCGCGCCTGTCCTGCAGACCAGGATCACAACAGTTGTGTGGCTCTGACCACAGTGGTTGACGCAAATGACAACTGCCAAGCTCTTACCTGTCTGCTGAACTGCAGTGTCACCCGTGTGAGACTGTTTTCCCGATTGAGTCACTTCAGTTGAGGTGACTTTGACTGTGACCCTGTTTACAGCTGTGAAAGGAGTTTGGCAGAGTGGCTTCTTTGATCACGGTTCCTTCATGGAGATCATGAAGAACTGGGCCCAGACGGTGGTGGTCGGCCGGGCCAGGTGAGCAGAGCCTCACGCAGGAGCACTGAGCCCACGTAGCCTGTGGTGTTTTCCTGCATTGCTGATCAAGCCAGTGGGGGGGGGTGGTGTGTTCAACAGGTTAGGAGGCATTCCCCTAGGAGTCATCGCCGTGGAAACGCGCACCGTTGAAATCACTATACCTGCAGATCCAGCAAACTTGGACTCTGAAGCTAAAGTAGGTGGATTAATGGATTCATACAAGCGTGTTTAACGTTCATCCTCAGGGACTTACTGATAAAACACTAACATCTCCGTGTTGGATCTCAGCTGCTGCAGCAGGCTGGACAGGTGTGGTTTCCAGACTCCGCCTTCAAGACGGCCCAGGCCATCCGGGACTTCAACCGCGAGCAGCTGCCTCTGATGGTGTTCGCCAACTGGAGGGGCTTTTCTGGAGGCCTGAAGGGTACCGGCGCAGTAGAAGCGTTGTACATGATACCAACCATCACCACCTACAGACATCAGTTCTCTGTGGCAACTTCTTTCAGGGTCATTCTTTCTCATGCAGCCACGAGAGATGTTACTCCTAAAAATACGAAACCTTCGATTACTAGGACCCCCTTAATATCTGTTACACACAGCCTCTGAAAGACTCCAGGATGGTTTAGCAAGGTGTCTGCTTTAGATTAACTTCTTTTCCTCATCTCCTCCCAGACATGTACGACCAGGTGCTGAAGTTTGGTGCCCACATCGTGGACAGCCTGCGCGAGTTCCACCAGCCCGTCCTGGTCTACATCCCGCCCCACGCAGAGCTGCGCGGGGGTTCCTGGGTCGTCATCGACCCCTCCATCAACCCCCTGTGTATGGAGCTGTACGCAGACCGAGAGAGCAGGTGGGAAGCCGGGCCCCCGCCCCCGTGGCCCACCACGGCCGGTTACAGCCGCCCGTTGCTCCGGTGAACAACTCGGGTCTTTGCAGGGGCGGTGTGCTGGAGGCCGAGGGCACGGTGGAAATTAAGTTCCGCAGGAAGGACCTGCTGAAAACCATGCGCAGGATCGACCAGGTGTACGGCCGTCTGGTGGAGCAGCTGGGTGAGCCCACTGGCGCCAAACGGCGCGTTAGTCAATTGCGTCCAGCGTTTCGTTAAGCGATAAGAGCCGAAGACGGTGCAAATCCGCCTTGCCGAGCAGGTACCCCGGAGCTGGCGGAGGAGGAGCGCAGGAAGCTGGAGTGTGAGCTGAAGGCCAGAGAGGAGTTCCTGTTGCCCATCTACCACCAGGTGGCGGTGAAGTTCGTCGACCTCCACGACACGCCGGGGCGGATGCAGGAGAAAGGCACCATTATGGTGAGGTCACCACCGCCCGCGCCCAGGAACCCTTCTTTACGGTCACGGAATTTTTCCCGTTACTCTCTTTTGGGTTGTGGTTACAGGACATTTTGGACTGGAAAAACGCCCGCGTGTTTTTCTACTGGCGCCTGCGCCGCCTCCTGCTGGAGGACATGGTGAAGAGCGAGATCCTGCAGGCCAATAAGGAGCTGAGTGACGGACAGATCCGTGCCATGCTGCGGCGCTGGTTTGTGGAAACGGAGGGGACTGTCAAGGTGGGTCTTCGGTCGAATACAGCAGCAGCTCCTGCTTTTAGTTTGTAGCTGGGATCGTTGGCCGATTACTGGCGCGATCGGTTGGTCGGTCAGTCGCGTTCCTTCACGATGCCGTCATCATCCATCACAGTTACTTCTTGGGCACCGATTGTTTATCCAGGTTATGCTGAAGGTCTTCTGGGCTTTAAGGGTACGGTGATCTCCTTGTGGTGGACACTGTAGCCCAGATAGATTCTGTAGCTATAGTGAAGGTCTAGTAAACTTTAGGACCTTGGTGAAGGTCTCGTGTGCACCAGCACAACAGTCTCTGTTGTTCTCAGGCTTACCTGTGGGACAATAACAAAGTAGTGGTGGAGTGGCTGGAGAAACACCTGTCAGAAGAAGATGGAATACACTCAGCCATCAGGGAGAACATCAAGTACCTTAAGAGGGATTACGCGCTGAAGCACATCCGCAGGTCAGGCAGGGTCAAAGGATCTTACTGCTGCATCTCATTGTAGTCAGGAGGTTCTCTCCTTCACTGGCTGTTGTAATGTGACATGGTGTTGTGTGGTCCCAGCCTTATCCAGGCGAACCCGGAGGTGGCCGTGGACTGCATCATTCAGATGAGCCAGAACATTACACCCTCCCAAAGGGCCAAGGTCTCCCACTTGCTGGCCACCATGGACAGCACAGCCAACAGCTGAGCTCATCCATGCTCACCAGGTAACACTGTAACGTCTACGGAAGCAGAGCCACTCGGCCAGCGTACAGGTGCTCACACTGTCGTTCTTTACAGGGACCTCAGGACAAAGTTAAAAAAAAAAAAAAACAAAAAAAACTCAGGACTCCGCTCTGGCTGTGTGACCACTGACTGCAATCACGCACAACTCGCACTTCACACACCGTGCCTTTGTACTGAAAGCTGCCACACACAACCTCGAAAGGAAGCCGTGATGCGTCTTAAGAGCCTCCTGCTCCCATTCTGGAGGAGCTATGTAGACCTCGCTCACAAACATCGCTCTTCAAGCTTCTCGTGTCTTTCTACAAACAAAATATCCATTTTTATGTTCTCGACAAGTGATCTTCATTTGCTCCTGCTTTTCAAACAGGTCTTTCTGTGGGGGGTTTCATGGGGCTGGTGTGTCGTGTGCTTTACTCTCACTGACAACAATCAGTCGTGTTGTTAAGAAGACCGAGCAGCGAAACGGCCAGAATCGACCATAAACCTGGGGTGTGACTTGGCTAAGCAGACAGTTGTCAGCAACGTCAATATATACAGTACACGTTCACAAGTTCCAGGAAGGTCTCCCTGCTGCCGTGATGCGGCTTCACAACCGTGTCCAGCCTGTCACTGTAATATGTTGCAGCTGCAAGCAAAGAACCACTTTTATACACGAAATCAGATTTCAGGAACTAAACCAGAACGTTCACTGTTGTCTGTTTGAGGTGTGAAAACCATAAACGCTATAAAGCTTCGGTTTCCAGTTTGTATAAATACTTGAATCGCAGCTTGTTTCCGTTACATAAATATCTGTAAATAAAACAGAACAGATGCTTTCTACTGAGCGTCTTTACGGTCTTTCTGACACTGGTGGGAAATGTATTGAAGTCGTCATAATTAAAGAGACAGTTGCATGTGCTGCTGTGGACAGTGTGTTTAGGTAACGGCCTCATGCAATTCCTAAATAAACTCGATTGGGAACAGTTATGGAATCTGTGTGTTGATGGATTACTGTGTGTGTGTGTGTGTGTAACCCAGTAAGAGTTCAGAGAAGTTGACAAACCATTAACCTGTTAATTTTATTGTATTTAAATATTCCTAATGCATCAATGTTTTTACGTACATACATTATTTAAAATTGTTTAGTACCCCTAATATGTATATAAAGTAAACCCAGATATACATGTTGAAATATGTCTTAGTAATACAGTTAGATGATTTGTTGAATTTTTACACTGCAAAAAAAAAAAAAACCCAGTAACCCAAAATTATGGAATAAAAGCTTTGGATCGAGGTGCAAACCTGGGGCAAATTCATTAATTTCCCCGCAGAGACTCTCAGAACAAGTGTTTTTGCTTCAGACGAACCAACTAAAAGCTTGACGTGAGGACCTTTGCGTTCTTTTATAATAAGTTAATTAATTCCATCTCTGAAATAACGGTTGTTTCTTTCAGACGTGGGGGGTTCAGTTGTTGGCATTGTAAACAGCTCATGTCACATTTATAAATACAAACGCACAGTAATACTGCCTATCACAAGTACATTAAAAAGGACAACTAGCATAACACGGTTAACATGTAGTACCTTGAGGTAAATGCAGTAACAGCCCTCCTGCTGCCGCGTGTTCGACTGAGCCCTTTTTCACAGTACAACACAGTCAAACGTTTCCTTTTTACATTAGAGGCAATAAAACTGGCAATATGTCAAATTTGGCTCCTTATTCATTCTGAAACTACAGTAACAACCAACCAATCGCAGCACCTAATTGTTTGTGCAGCACCAGGCTGACAAGCCTCTTCCCCTCTTCTGTGTTTCGGTGGCAAATTTAACTACTTTCACACAGTCCTGCTTAGTTCCTGACATACTTTGAAGTGGAACTTTGAGAAACGGACCAGTGGAATCAGATTCGAGTCAAAAAGGCGATTCCTTGTCTAGGAAGAGATGCGGAAGCTGTGCAGGAACTGACGTTTCGCCGCATCGGTTAAGCTCGGCAGGTCTCACCTGAGGCAGAGCTCCAGGTCAGAGGAGGGCTATGGGTTTGCTGCTGCTCTGCGTGGCCGAGTACTGCGAGGAGACGCTCTCCAGACCCGCATACGCCGCGTACAGGCCCGTCACCTGCAGGTCCGACACCGACAGGCCGCTGGCGCTCGACGCCGGAGTAAAGCCGCCCGTGCCCAGATCGCAGTCCGACAGCCGCAGAGGGGAGTGGCTGAAGGTCCCCAGCATCTCCAGGTTGAAGCTTTCATCCTTCATCTCCTCCCACAGGTTCCCTGGAACACGGCAGGTCACGTTACAGCCTCAGTTACACCCCGCAAACAAGAAAGCACTCGGTCTGCTTTTCAACACCACACTTTCAACGTTGTAACTTTGTGTTTATCAAGCTGTTCTCACAGGAGCTGCACGACGGCCAGTCGCTGCGCACAGACGGCATTTAGCACAGCGTCGTCCGTTTTCTCCGCAAACTACTCGTTGAAACAAGGCAATGTGGATAGCTGGCTTTCCTGTATGTTCCCCTCACTTTTATGATTGTTTTGGACCAGGGAACACAGGAGCTCTGAACCATTCCTTCTAAAAACCTGCCATCAACATTAATGCCACACATCCAAAAGGAACTTACACCCCCTCTAACCCACTGTGCAGAAGTAAAACTGCAGAACAGGCAAAAATGCCTTTGTACTGAATAATAAGCCTGTTGTATTAAAAGGGGTGTATATTCCCAAAAGCTGCTGTCGCAGTGTTTCATTGCCTTGGGACCCCATTATAATAAGCCATTATTGTCAAAGGTTGTCTGCTGCTAAACTTTGTGAGGACAAACAACCCGGACTGAAAGAACCTGGCCTGGAATACTAGGGTATGGTGGTAAATCAGGTTTGGCATTTCTTTATGAATCACCAGAAGACTTCGGAAATGTCAAAGACGGCGCAGAGACGCACCTTGTAAGGCAAAGTCCATAATGCTGGGGTCCAGTGCATCCACCTCAGCGCTCACATCTTCCTGCAGGGTGTAGTAGTCACTGGTGGCCTTGCCAGGGTGCTGGGCAACGGGGCTGTGAGACAGGTTGGGCACGGCACGATGGGGGGGCGTCTGGGCAAGAGCAGGGGAGCTGGGAGCCAGCCGGGCCTGGACCTGGTGCTGGAGGGGGAGGCACTGCAGCGACAGGGTCATCACAGGCTGGGGCTGCAGCTGGCCGATGAGTGGCAGGCCGTTCGGACCGCTGGCCATCCGCGTCAAGCCCAGGTCACACAGCTCCCGCCTGCAGCTCTCCGGCCGGTCTGTTATTAGTTTGTCCAATTCATCTAAAAGCAAAGGACAGCAAGAGCTGTGGTAACCATGTCGGCTTTTGAAAGTCGCCGAGTGCGAGTTCTGACTTAACCGGTGGCAAGGAGATGAAACACTTCTGAATGGTTCCTTCCAAGACTTTAAATAAGCAGCCTTTCAGTACTAAGTGCAGGTCTTTATCTACCGTGCTGCCTGCTGCCCTTTGGCGCTCAGGTCTACCTGGGTTGGCCATGCTGCGGCGGATGGCTGGAAGGTCCTTGCGCTTCCACTTCTGCATCTCCTCCTCCATTTTGTCAATTTTGGCAGGGTTCAGCGCCCACAGGCAACCTTTGCGAGAAGAGCCACTCAACTTGTTCTCCACCTTCTCAAAGCACTTGTTAAGGGACAGGTTGTGACGGACTGAGTTCTTCCATCCGTCTGGTGCTGTCTGAAAAGGGGTTTGGGGGGCTGTTAGATGGCTTTCCTAGCACATGTTTTCTTATGGTCTTTATCTCTTTCTACACTGTTGTTCTGTTTGTTCTGTTGTCTCAGCTCTATTTTCCTTTTAAGATGGTCACATCTTGCAAGCCTCACCTTGAAGTAGGGAAAGTGCTCTTTCATGAAGCTGTAGATCTCGCTGACAGGAAGACTACCCGTCTTGCTGTTCTTCAGGGCCATTGCAATCAGGCAGCTGAGGAGATACCGACATGGCTGAGTGCCACCTGAACGTGACAGAGCATTTGGTGGATTTCCACAGCAGCCATCTCTCAATGACTCCCAAACCTACTGCTAGTGCCAGTGTGGACTCACCTATAGGAGTAGATGGGTTTGGGGAAGGACTTTGGCTGCAGGTCCTGATTGCTGTTAGGGATGTGGTGTGGCTGCCTAAAGGGACTTTGACTGTTGTAGCAAGTGTTGCTATAGAGGCCAGCAGAGTTCAGCTGTGAAGTAGAATCAAGAAACGCAGATAAACTGACTATAATCAACTAGTCTTCATCTACAGCACTGTGCAAAAGTCTTAGGCAGGCAACTTCAATGTGTGTTGAGAAGTACAGGTAGATTCTTATCTACCATCAGGGAGGTTTCTCATTGGTCCCAAATTCATTCATTCATACACAGCCTGAGAATGACCTCAAACACCCAATCTTCAGCAAAAAGAAGGAATCCTGCAGAGACAGTCAAAGTCTGCAGAAGAACTGTGGCCAGTTCCTCAAAATGCTTGGAAGAACCTACCAACCTCCACCTTAAACTGCATGCACGTTTGCATAAGAGAACTGATGGTGTTTTAAAGCCAAAGGGTGGTCCCACCAAATATTGATCTGATTGAGGTTTCTTTGTCTACTGCACTTTTTAGAAGGTTTATTGATTAATAAGTATTCATGGCATTATTTTTGGAACCATCCTTGCTTTATAGCACTTTTCCCACAGGTGCCTAAGACTTTTGCACAGTACTGTATATTTTGCCAACATTTTTTTTTTTTGCTTTTTGTTAGAGACCCAGATGGACC
Organism: Arapaima gigas; assembly: GCA_900497675.1. NCBI lineage: Eukaryota > Metazoa > Chordata > Actinopteri > Osteoglossiformes > Osteoglossidae > Arapaima > Arapaima gigas. Next base: position 791,397 of record UFQX01000286.1, read on the forward strand.
CATAAACATATATGAAAGATCCAGTGCTTTTTACATGTAATCTCAGCCTTTTTTCTCCATACTCTGTGCTCATGGTTGAGTTGCTAGTGCTCAGTACCTGCTGGTTTGCCTGGGCCAGAGCGAAGACTTGGGGAGAGGCCTGGTACACTGAGACAGGACACTGGAAGCCTGGAGAAGGTTCCCTGTTCAAGGGGTACTGCACCATCTGCAGAGGATGAGATGCACATCATGGTAACTCAGTCTCCTCCCAAGCAAAAAGATGCTAAAACACAGTGGTATCATTTTGATATGACTCATGCAACATACATTTCGTATGATGCCGTTTGTTCCCAGGACCCCGTTCTGAATGTTGCTTGGAAGGTGGATCATGGCAGCCTGTTCTTCAGATGGGTCCATCTGAGCTGTAGCAAAAGAAGGCATAATGTTTGTGGTAAATCATCCTAATCACACAGGACACAAAAAACATATGGCAAGTGACTGTGTGTGTGTGTGTGTGTGTGTGTGTGTGTGTGTGTGTGTTCGTTCATTTTGATGACCACACACCCTGAGGAAAGCTAAGTGCCAAAAAGTACATTGCAGACAGCTCATTCCAAGCCCAGCAGTGTGGTGTGGTGCCCTACCTGTCTGCTGCTCCAGCATGGTGTTCGGCTGGGTGGTGCCACAGTCCAGGCGCCCGGTGGCCATCTGCTGCAGCCGGGGCACATCCACAGATGTGAGCCAAGACAGGGACTGGAGGTCCCCTGGAAGTTCATCTTCACTCAGTTGTGATGGGTCTGTGGTTAATAGTCTGGGGAAAAACACAGCACAGTGCAGTAAATAACCATCAGCATCACATAGATGTTATTCTGTACCACCTGTCACCCAGATGGCAAGTACACCTGTGTCTCTTTTCCCAGAGAAGATGACTGCGGTTTTACATGCAACCGATCCTCCACATTTTAAACGAGGTTCATTTCGTTTCACATTAAAGACTCCGAATGTAATGTTTAATTTGTCATCTTATGCTTTGTTACTTCACCCCCCCCCCCCCAAAAAAGCAGGTGATGATATAACCAGGAGTGTTTTTTTTTTTTTTTAAAGGGGGTGTTCTACTGAACTTATAATTTGGGTTAAAGAATGTTTCATGTTGACAGTCGCAGTACAGAAACTTAATTGACATAGACTGGATAGTACAGCTGGATGTGGGTCGATTCTTGCTCAGTTTATGTGGTGTTTGTATGCATGGATGGATGTTTTGTCTAAAAAAATGTTTAAAAAATAAAGAAGATAAGAGTTAATATATTCATTCTTTCTTCTTCAGTCAACAACAAAGATTGTATTCTGTCACTGGGGCACTAGCAGCACATGGTTCTGCACTCATTTCTTTTGTAAATGGGGTCCTTTCTGAAGGAAAGAAGAATCCTCTTGAGTCCTCCCCAGCCCTCCTTGCACACACTCACTCTGGAAGAGTGCAATAATTAGGGTCGCCATGACAACCCTCACTATTCTGTTATTTTGTAGGTTGTGCCACTATAGAAGAGCCTCCCTCAACTGCCATCAGGTGACCACAGTCCCCCATCACCATTGGCTGAATCATAAATAAACAGCAGCCCACAGTCATTTGAAATGTGGACTGGGCACATGTTGTTTGCAACAGTTGGCCTCCCTATTGAAGATGATGAGCCATTGTGTCCCAAACGAATGTCAGGTCCGAGGCACGTGGCCCTATTGTTTCACACAGGCCCTCCTGCAATTGTTCCTCTGATCCCCCCCCACCCAGGCCGTCCCTTACATTAATCTGCCGGAATGACAGTCACCGCACAAGGGGGGACAGACAGTATGCCATCTGCCTCCCCATCCCTTTCTACCACTCCTAGCCCCTGTGGGTGGTGGGGGGGGGGGTGTGTGATAAGGTTAAGCCACTCTGCTCATGTCCATGTCCCCAATAAATTACATCATTTTCCCTTATACCATGTCCTACACACTGAAGCTCACTGCTAAAACTTATGGTTAATCAAATTTTTCTAAAATGCCCCCTTTTACATTGATTTCTGTGCCACACAAATGCTTTCCTTTTTCCTCCTGGCAGCTCAGGCTTTGAAGTTCGAAATTTGATTTTCTGACACCCAACTCTTTGTTGACATACATGTGATATGAAATGTTCACTTAATTTTTAACCCAAAATCTTCACAATAACTTCAAAGAAAAGCCTGTCACACCATTCTATAAACCACACAGCGGCTACATGTACGAATTTACATCAATGATTGTATATAACTGAGTGCAGAAGTTCACTTCTCCCCGTTTATTCAAGTTCCCCGTTTACAGTAGGAAAGCTCATAAAATCTTGCCTATCAACTGTTGGGCTTTATGAAAATAGTAGCTCTAACAATCCAGCCAACTGTACCAGTTTTACGACCAGACTGGTGCCTGTACCCCAAGGCGCTCGACCAAAACAATATGTTGAGTGCTGAGACTCCCAGTCTGTCTGCATGAAAGCGGACAACAGACCGTCTCCCTTAGAAACACAGTGACTAATGTGTTTTTACTCTTCTCAAAGTGACCATTGGAACAACAGCTATGAAAGTTTTTACATCTCAGTATGACCCACGCTGTCTTTTTAACTGATCATCTAATCTTGCTACACCTTTAACTCCAGTTCTGATGTGCTAGAAAAAAAAATTGCTATTATGGAATACTTTCTCAAAAGCACCGATGAATTCTTCGTTATCACGTCTTTACGCATAGAAGGGATTCATTATGGGAACTATGTTCACATTAAGCTTGATTAAAAGTTATTTATATCACATTCATATCATTTTGTACCGATATTATCTTATAAAAAGCAAGTTCACAATCAAAGCCACTGGTTTATCTGTTTTTTTTGGGTTTACTGTATACACTGATAGGTGTTGCAGGTGTGGGTGTGTCCTCTGATGTTCAAGTAAACTTGGCCCCCCAATGTATGAGAGAGAGAGAGAGAGAGAGAGAGAGAGAGAGAGAAGCTACACTGAGTCCTGTAGCTAATATTTTTGCCCCCTAGTAACAGACAAGGTGTTACACTCCTGAGCAAATGGACTTACAAAGCTAAAAAACAAACTTCTTGGCCTGAAGTCCTTTAAACACAACACCTTAAAATATTTTATAAGTACTACCTTGTTCTTTTTCACAAATTACATTTAATTCAGTTGGAAATCATCATATTTCTGGAAGTCCATCAGTTGTATTTGCACTGTAAATCCACTTTGCTGTTTCACTAAGCAACACAAATCGGCATGCTGCACACACACACTGGCCTTAATCATTTGCAGCCATTACACCATTGCAACCTACCTGTGCAGGTAGAACCCCTCCTGCTAAACACAGCCAGAGCCCTAACCTACCTGCAACGACCAGCATCAAAACTGCTGCAAACTTAACAATAGGTATTACATATTTTTTCTTTTAACTTTACCAACAATTTTATCTGAAGGTCCTCACAGTATTTAAATATCAGGGTATCCTTGCTGTATCAGTTCAAGAACCTTTATCAGAGGTTCTACAGCAAGAGTTGGGAACAGGACTAGAAGTGGCAATATACTGTCCCCTGCCACTTGATAGCACTTTGATGACCATGTGCAGAGCCACATATAGGACGGCTGTGATGCATTTAACATTCGCCATGAAGTCTAAACGTGCACTGTGTAACAAGTAAACAAACTATCTGTTCTTTTCGATTTATCAGACACTTCTCCAGAGTGACGCGTGATGACCACTGTACTGTGTAATGTTTCGCTGACACCTTTATCCAAGCTGATATACAACCCAACATACACTACACACTTCTACACACACACACACACACACAGACAAAATGGGCCATTCAGAGTGACCAATTAACACAAAAAGGATGTCTTAGGACTTTGGGAAGAAACATGCCGACACAGGGACAACATACAAACTCTTCACAGAATGAGCGGGGCTCGAACCCACATCCAACTGTAACGTCCAGTTTATGTACATTAGGTGTCTGTACTACCGTCCTCGCTGTTATTTACTCTGATTAATTCACTGGTCCCCTGAATAATTACAAAAAAAAAAGACTACAATAAAATATACAAAAAACTGAAAATGTTTCCAGCACAATAATGTACTATATTATTCTACATGTATCATAAAATACATCTAAATAATTATTTAAATTTTGCAATTAAGAGAATGTGACATATGCATTAATTCAACATAACATCATTGTCATTAAAATAGCCAGTAAGAAACAACTCCTAAAACAGGACAAAAACAATTGTATACAGCCAGATTTTCAGACGCTGTTATTGGGTTATAAATTCATTGCTGCTCTTCAACTTATGATAATTAAGAGATCAGCAGGTTCGTGTCTAATGACATATCTGAAGTGTCATTGTGAACTTCAGCTGCATTATGGTAAGAGGAATGCAAATAAACATGGAAGAAACAGAAGCAATTTTCTTTGCTCACCCAGGCACAACACGCCCAGTGTGTCCGCCCTTGGGGAGCAGTGGAGCACGTTTTCCCAGGAGCTTCGACACTGGCAGCGGCCCCTCTGTCACCCCCCCCCCCCCCCNAGTAGATGACATTTCAGACACATCCATGGCACAGCACATTCTGAACACTGATTAACACAGCGCCTCCTCCTCGCCCTCTGTCCCCCCCCCCCCCCCCCAGTGACCCCGGGAGCCCCCCCACTGTGGAGCCACCCAAGCAAGAGGCTCTGGCGGGAGTGTAAACAGAGCTGATGGGTTCTGACAGATCCATTCACACTGAAAATCATTTATTCTGAGAGTTTTGCATACCCCCCTAGCATAGCCCACCCTACCCCCCACCCCCACCAGGGCCCTTTTTACCTTCAGAAGATGACAGTATTTGATATCGGTACGTTGTCTGGCCTCAGTGGGTTTACCACGTTCTCCTAGAGTGTAGGTACTGTAACTTAGTCTGTCTTTGCACCGTAGAGCCGGCACTATTTCTAATTGTGGTAAATCGTACCTCACATCCTGCGGGGATGGGTGTCCACTCGGTTGCGAATGTCCAAGGATTCCTGACATCCTCGAAATGGTTCTGCTTTCTATCATCTCCTGAAAGGTCCCATACATTTGTCAATTAAACCATAAAGTCAATAGAATATGTAAGTAAAAGCTGTATTGCATTGCATTATATAGGTATAACGGGAAACATAGATTACAAACTCCTTTGTAAACAGACGGTTGTCAGTTCGAATCCCAATGCACAGAGTTGATACAGTAAGAATATGCTGCTGTATAAAAGTTTAAATCATTAAGTATGTCTAACATTGTAAGAAGCCTTGGGAAGAGTCTACGGCTAAATAAACGTCATTTCGTCGTCAATTGTAATTTAAATGTCAGTTGTAAAAAAAAATGTAAAAACGGGCTGCATGTCTAACTCAGCGATTCACTTTGAGAGCCCTGGAGCTTCAAGAAATCGGATTTAAAAAAAAAAAAAAAACACCTCCGCACGTTTTCTCCCACTCAGCTTCACTGGACAGTAGCTGACGTGCAAGTGTAAAAACACGGTATTTACAGTCAGGTACTTCCGAGCAACTGTCAAAAACAACGTATCGTTTGGTAACTATCCTGTGTTTCGGATTTCTTTCTGGACATTATCCTCAGACTGAACTGTAAACGTGTCGATTTTTAACCTGCACAGGTGAGCTGCTCTCCGGCTATCGCCCACTCTACCTGCTGCTCTGACACGTCCGTCCGTGTTACGAATTTCTGCGGGGAAGGTTTCCCCAGGTTCTGCCAGGTGTTTTTCATAACACTGAAAGTGCAAAAGGACAAAAATGTAGTCAACTGCGTTGGAAAATCGGTTATGCTGTATATGTGATGCAAATATTCTTTTAAAGAGTTTATTAGTGGAGAGAATTGAGTGACGTAATCAGCTCACTAAAAATGTATGGATTTTTTGGTAAACCAGTCACTATTTTTAAAGCTTTACTTAGGTAAATCTGAGGTCGCTCTCCGGTCTCAGGTGGCTTTCCAGTAAACCGCATGCAGCCCGCTGTTCACGACGTGCGAACCACTTTTAAATGTATTTGGATTTGCGAAAACAAATTTAATAACAGTCTGAAGAGCAATAAGAGGCTCAGACAAAACCCGGGCGCCGGCACTTCCTCAAAACGCCAAAAACAGAACCGCAGTTCCTACCTGTCCTGGTCGCCCTCGAGCTCGACGCCGTCTTATCCTGCGTCGGGCCCGCGCACTTGTTTAAATTTCCCTCTCTCGCGCTGTCCGACGGCTTGCGTCACACGCGCTGTCCGCGCGGAGCCGCGGGTCTCACAGACAGTCCCAGCGGGCGCGCTCACGCGGACCTGACGGCCGGCTGTGATTTGACCACCTTGGGGCGCGAGCACGAGCTCCACGTAACTCTGCGTCCCCGGCGCTCCAAGTCGGGTTTAAAAAACTTCTTCGCACGTTTTCTCCCGCTCAGCTTCACTGGACAGTAGCTGACGTGCAAGTGTTAAAAACACGGTATTTACAGTCAGGTACTTCCGAGCAACTGTCAAAAACAACGTATCGTTTGGTAACTATCCTGTGTTTCGGATTTCTTTCTGGACATTATCCCATGCGTGAACTGTAAACTTGTTGGTTTTTAACCTGCACAGGTGAGCTGCTCTCCGGCTTATCGCCCACTTTACCTGCTGCTCTGACACGTCCGTCCGTGTTACGAGTTTCTGCGGGGAAGGTTTCCCCAGGTTCTGCCAGGTGTTTTCAGGAAAACTAATTCTAATCAACAGCCATGGTGAGCATCTGACGCGAAATATTTCCCTCAGCCGTAACCGGATAGCGAAAGAACTTGCGCAGCGGTCTCGGAAACAGATTAAAGTTAATAAACTTTATTATTTCTGCTCCCAGTAACCAAAAAGTGGAAGTAGACAATAGTGAGTGTGAAAGCAGTCCTCCCGCTTGGTCCAGCAGCCGTTTTCTCCCTTCAGTGAGCGCAAATGAAGCCGTTGCGCGCGCGCGTGCGGGCAGTTTGTCTCCCCGCCGTTGAGCGCGCGCCTCCGCGGGGGCGAGCAGCGGGAAAGCAGCGCGCGGTGGCACGAGGGGTGGGGGGCTCGATCGTTTGGGAATATGAAAATGTAAACCTTTCACCCATTGAAGAGTTACAGAAGACCGCAGTCTTTCCCCACATTAATCCTGTCAAGTATGAATTAATATTTAACAATCATTTATTTAGCCCATTTCTTAAAGGTCATTTGCAGCGTCAGGTTTGCACACAGCGAAATTAGTCAGAGGAAGACGGTCCGGGTTGAAATACTGTGCTGCAGCTCTAATATGGGATAAACCTGGGACCCGGATTAAACACAATCATATAATCGTTCAAAATGAATGACTGTAAAATATCCCGCACGTTTAAAAAATATTTTTACACAAACGTGTGCATACAAATGTGAGCTTTATTATAGATAATGTCTTTATATGACCTATTAATTCTTCTAAGGCTACAGTTTTAATATAATCTATAATGATTTATATTAATATATTCAGAAACATGTGCACAGGTCGTGTTCCCCAAGCTGAAGTGAGGCTATACTGTGCTTTTTAGTCCTGTGCGCAACTGCACCCTAAGAACACTTCTCTACATCGCACTACTAATGTGTCCCGGTCCCCTTAATAACTGTTGCTGCGCTGCCCTTCAAATGAGGTGCTTCTGATGCACAATACAGAAAAAAAACCGTATAGCTGTTCTCATAAATTCTCATAAATATAATCCGCCTTTGAATGTTTCATGTTACCAGTTATNGATACAGAAAAAAAAAACCGTATAGCTGTTCTCATAAATTCTCATAAATATAATCCGCCTTTGAATGTTTCATGTTACCAGTTATTTTAAAGTTTGAAGTGACGTTTGTTCCACACCTCTTAGAGGAAGTAACTGTGTCCCGCCGTGGTTTAATCCTACAGAGGGCGAGTCCGTGTCCGCGCTCCTACCCCCCAAGGGACACTACAGATGGCAAATCGCAGTTTCACAATGGCTGCAGTCAATGACTACATGCATGGACCTAACGGAAAAAATACCTACCTCTTAAATCCAGGGCGTGTACGTGGTCCTAGAGCCCGAAATATCCTTCATCTAGAAATTCCTGGAACGCTTGTATTCATTTATTTTTACTTTAACGATTTAGAGTGAAAATGAGGTGTGGAAATTTCAGTTAATCTCTTAGATGGTCTTCCTGAAGAATGCTCCCATAATTTAACCATGTGTGATCTAATGACTTTTACCCTCACCTTTTTCCTTGTTGCACTATGACCGGTTGTAAAATTGTTACAAAACTGTGTTATGTGACCCACTTATTTGTTGGCAGAAACCATAACCTAGGTGTAACACACACAAAAATCTTTTGATTCTACACAGAGATTTGGTATCATTAGGACTGATAAGGAGTGATGTGTAGTCTGGGCTCAGCATGTAGTCTGGATTGGATTTACTGACAAACACTGTAAATCACTTTGGACAAATGCGTCAGTGAAAATAAAGGCTGTCTTATTTTTCCATCAAGAGATTCTCCCTAATAAGAGCTCTTGTCATTGTTTTTACCAAGCAAGAAAGTGTCAAGTAAATGACTCCCAGTGGCTTCTGGTGCCATGAGTCAGATGTAATGGCATTCCTCATTACCTCCAAGCTAAAAGCAAAGCAGAAATAATGAGGAAGTAAAGCTAAAATAATGACAAGTTTTTGGCCTGTACTTTTTGAAAAAAAAATCACATAGTGTACATGAAGAGGTCGACCACTTTCCAAACCTCAGTTCCATTGGCTAGATTGATAGAACACTAACACATGACCCTGTTGTGATCTGGTGCAAAGAAGTGGCTGTCACCAGTGAAAGGGTGGATGGTGTGCTGAAAGAAAGAGAAGCCCATGAAATGTTGTGGTCTTTTTTTTTTTTAAGGGACCCTGATCACCAGGACAAGGAGGCCAGACTGCCAGCAGACAGGGGACAAATTGATCTCCAGCTGATGCAGCCTTTAAACCTCAGGACAAGGTCTGATGCAGAGGTGACAGAGATGCTAAACACTTGCATAATCGGAATTTTAGCATGTTTGTTTTGGGAATAAAAAAACCATGTTGAAAACTAAAACTCCTGTACTTTTTACATTTTCTGTTTGATGTTGATGTGTATGTTCTGTTTGATTTAATGTGTTAGACTTTGTTGTTCAGAGTGATAAGAGCAGAAAGATGTGTTCTGCTGGCAGAGGTTGAGTGTTTTAAAGCCCTTTGAAAGAAACGAAAGCGCAAAATACCACAAATTGCATGTTATTTTATTATTTGTTTTCTTTTTAAATATATGTGTTTTTTGGTCCGTTTAGCACTAATTTAATGCTTTCTGGCCTGTTTCATAAAAACACAAGTATAGCATTTTAGCAGACCTTTTTTTGAAACTGAATTCCAGAAATTGAACTGCAGCTTGCTATATTGTAGAAGTTTACCAGGACGGCAGAAAACAGCAACTGGAAGATAAATAAGACAACTAAAGCTGCAATCAAATTATGAAGTTTTATTATTAAATCTGTTGATTCTCTCATTAATATTTAGATTTTATTTGTTTTTGAAATGAAAGAACATGAGGATTCTAATTGATTTTTTCCACCTTAAGTGTCACAGAGACATTTTCATTGGCAGCAATGCAGCGTCAATAACCTTGTAGTTTCCCAGGTTCAAGAGTAGATGACTAAGTGATTGGAGGCCCCTGTCATGCCGCTGGCCCCCCCACCACCCCACCCATTACACCGACAGATGAAGAGAGAAAGACCTGGTGAAAACTGGCTTACGTGAGTCTTATCATCTACCCCTATACTCAGCATGACATCTTAAATGGGAAAATCAACCCCTTGGACTCCGGCGTAATTGGATTTGCTATGACTCCTGTTAAATCGGGACCCAGTAGGTAGCAAAAAAGCTTGTTAAATCTGGACATGCATTGCTGAAGCTGGAGGAATATGCCTTACAATTGTGTGTGCGAGAGGAAAGACTATCTTCCTGATTATAATATTTATAGTGTTGATTAGTCAGTACTTTAATCTAAAGCCACTTAATGTTTGCCCATTCAAAAAATATTTTAATAAAACTTTTCATTAAGTAAATTACTCAAGGGGTTCAACAAACAAATATCTACTGTACATATTGGCTATGAAGTGATTGTGTAAAATGTACCAGACACTAACCCCTTTTCCACTGCCTTTCCAATGATTATTTTTAGACAGTTCATTTACTTTGATCATGGATATTTTTGGGAAATTTAAGTTGCATGCAGCTGGACAATTCATATGAAGTCATGTTCTTAGAATACAGGAGCAAGACTCCTCTGGGCTACCCTTCATTCTCAAACTCAGTTGTACACTGCCATGGTATCTGCAACACATTAGAGAAAAAAATTTGAAAATCATTTGAAGGAATCAGTATATAAAGAAAAAGGACCATTCTGAACTGCTGGTTTAATTCCCCTAGGACCTTTAGTACATACATTACCTAAACTCCACACTATGTGTCTGTGTACAAATAGAGCACATAGGTCCCCCAAATTCATGTTGCAGTAAAAATGCAAATGCCACACTACTGTTGTTTTAATAGCCTGTAGCACACCCGTCACTCCCAGGACAGAAGGGACATTCAATCCCCCATAACACTCGAGAGGTCAGAGAGCTGGACGTAAAGGACACCTCTCAGGACATTTACTATGGGACCGAGAGGCTCTTTTCTGTGTGCCTGCATGAGTAGCTAGGTTGCTAGGAAGGGGTAAAACGAGCCTGCTCACTGTCATACCTGCCTTCCTATTTCTGGGAGTTGTTAGCCTAGACAGATATTGGAAGCTGCTAAATCTAGATAGGCATAACAGCCAGGAATCTCTCTCAGTTCACTGACTCTTATTTTCTTTTCTGAATGCTTCTTATCTAACAATGTCAAGAGATGTGTTTCATCTGCCAGTCAACTATCCTATTGGTTGCAAACATGGCTCTGCTGTCTTACCCTGAACAAGTGAAACACTATAGTTCTCCACAGTGTTTACAGGATGCTCACTGTTAAATTTTAAACAGGCTTAGCGAGATAGCAGCATGTCAGTGGGTTTCTGAAGGTGCCATCAGTCTTCTGCCCAGCCCTGCTGGTTGGAAACCATATTCAGCTGCCAATTATGAGTTCTTTCAACAGTCTTATGTCTATTTTACTAAAATACTTGCAACATTAATGAAAGATGTGGCCCATCAGCTCATTCTGATGACCTAGTCAAAATTTAAATTGTTTCTTAGCTCTGAAACATGACATGCAAGTTGTAAATAAACAGCTTCAGTGGTACATGGGAAGCAGGTTGGATAGGTGTGAGAACTGCTGCCTTCCTCTTGTAGGATACAGGTTCAAATCCTGTCTCCTGCTTGCAGTACCCATGGTTGTAGAACCAAATTGTAGTAAAAGTTAACCAGCTATATAATTTGATTTAATTACTGTAATATTGTCTAACAGTGTAAACTGGTTTGGAGAAAAGCTAAATCGATGCATGTGTAAAGTACTTTCTTCTGCCATGGATACAGTGGAAATAACTTGAAATTGTGTTGACACATTTTTAGCTGATAGGACAGCTTGGAAGTGAACAGTGGTAGACTGTCCTACCCACGCAAAGGAGCCCTTCTGTAGGAATCAAGAGCCCAACAGCGCAGACTTAATGCTGAGCCACACTGAGGCATCAAGCCAGACCCGCTGCTGAAAACCCGAGCAGACTGTAATTAGTCAGTAATGCATTCTCCTAATCAAAGATCCGAAAGGGGATGCCAGTGTGATGCGTTCGACAGGGGCTTTTGTCTGGGGGGGGTGATTGGATAATGTTTCACGTTGTGGAGACAAGCAGATGACCAGCAGGAAGCTCCAGCAGTCAGCTGGTGGCTCAATCACTGGAGTAGCTCTGCGATTGGGTGGAGCGAAGTAGTCTGGGGAGAGCCCTGGACCTGCACCGGGACCAGACTAGATGATACCACTGTGCAGCTCTGCTAACCCAGGCATCTCAACAGGAAATTGGTGTGCATGTAGAGTGGCCTCACTGTGCTGGACAGCGCCTCCTCTACAGAAGAAACAGTGAGAAGCCAAAGTGAAAGCAAGTGGACACCAGCACACAGCGCTGCAGATATGCCGGTATTACAAACGTCTTTTGGTTTGTATATTTACTTTTCTGTTTTGCGTGAATGACAACAAAAACTTTGCGGTTCAGAGATTGAACACGAAACAGTTTTTTGGGCTGTTCATATTTACAGTAGGCTTTCACTGGTATTTTCCCTGAGTATTTAAATTATTTTCAAGGTACAAGTAAAGGCAGGTAGATAAACCCAGGTTTGAATCCCACCTCAAGCTGTAGTACCCTTGAACAAGAAACTTACTCTAAGTTGCTCCAGTAAAAAATACCCTGCTGCATAATTGAGTAGTTTAACATGGCAAGTCACTTTGGACAAAAATATCAGCTAAATTAATAGATGTACACATTAAAGCATGTGTATGTGATGTATTTGTACTTTTTCAAAATGAATTCCTACTGAACTAGATAAACATTCTTAGGTTTCGATTAAAACTATATTTGGGTTTACCCCCCTGGTGGTTACTTGCAAAATGAGGTAGGAAGACCAAAAAAAAACATTTAAAAAAGACATCTGCTATTAGACTATAGTTAATTTATGCAATAGCTCAGTTGGATAGTTTTTCCTGCTGTGGATTCTGATCTGTATTCCTGGGATGATAAAGTTTTGGACTCGTATAATGACTTTATACTATCCAAATGTTTGCTGGGTGGACTATAATATAAACAACCTTATCTGTCATTCAGTTATTTATTGTTTCGTATAAGAAGGGGCTGCCCCCGAAGTCATTTTTTGCATTTTTCTTCGCTGTATTGTTCAGAGACGACCACATACTTAAGTGTGTACTTGTGTTTTGAGTTGTTGATAAAAAAAAAAAATATATATAATATAAACAACCTTATCTGTCATTCAGTTATTTATTGTTTCGTATAAGAAGGGGCTGCCCCCGAAGTCATTTTTTGCATTTTTCTTCGCTGTATTGTTCAGAGACGACCACATACTTAAGTGTGTACTTGTGTTTTGAGTTGTTGATAAAAAAAAAAAATATATATAATATAAACAACCTTATCTGTCATTCAGTTATTTATTGTTTCGTATAAGAAGGGGCTGCCCCCGAAGTCATTTTTTGCATTTTTCTTCGCTGTATTGTTCAGAGACGACCACATACTTAAGTGTGTACTTGTGTTTTGAGTTGTTGATAAAAAAAAAAAATATATATAATATAAACAACCTTATCTGTCATTCAGTTATTTATTGTTTCGTATAAGAAGGGGCTGCCCCCGAAGTCATTTTTTGCATTTTTCTTCGCTGTATTGTTCAGAGACGACCACATACTTAAGTGTGTACTTGTGTTTTGAGTTGTTGATAAAAAAAAAAAAAAGAGTGCTAGACTGCAAGACCAAAAGTATGTGGGCACACAAACACCACAATCGTATGTGCTTGTTGAACATTTGATTTCAAAACCATGGGTATTAATATAGAGTTGGTCACCCCACGGTATAACAGCCTCCACTCTTCTGGGAAGACTTTGCACTAGATTTTGGAACATGGCTGCTTGGGATTTGCCCCTGCGAAAAAATCAGGCACTGTTGTTGAGTGATGGGGCCTGGCACACAGTCAGTGGTGTTTGATGGGGTTGAGGTCTGGGTTCTGTGCAGACTAGTTAAGTTTTTCCACACCTTGCTTTGTGCACAGGGGCATTGTCATGCTGAAACAGAAAAGGGTCCTACCCAAACTGTTGCCACAAAGTTGGAAGCGCACAATTCTCTAGAATGCCATTGTATGCTGTAGAGTTATTTCCCTTTCCCTTTCCCCCTGGAATTAGGGGCTCAAATTATGAAAAACAGCCCCAGGCCACATTACAGTTGTCACTATCTATGCATGCATGCAGGCAGGTAGCATTCTCCTGGCATCCCCCAAACCCACATTCATCTGTCAGTCTGCCAGATGGTGAAACATGATTTGCTGCTCAAGAGAGTCCAACAGCAGTGTGCTTTACACCACTCCAACCAACGTTTAGCGTTGTGCATGGTGATCTTAGGCTTGCGTGTAGCTGCTCATCCGTAGAAACCCGGTTCATGAAACTCATGTCAAACGTTTCCAGAGGATGTTTGGAACTTGTATCGAATGTTGCAAATGAGGACGAGACTATTTTTACACACGTTTCAGCACTCGGCAGTTCCGTTCTGTGAGCTTGCACGGCCTGTCGCTTTGTGGTTGAGCTGTTGTTGCTCCTTGATGGTTCCACTTGATAATAACACAACTAAAAGTTGACCAGGGCAGGTCTAGCAGGGTAGAAATTTGACTGATTTAAGTGATTTGTTGGAAAGGGGGCATTCTATGGTGGTGCTAAATGCCACTGAGCTCTTTAGAGCAAACCATCCTACTATAAATGTTTGTCAAAGGAGATTGCATGGCTGTATGCTCGATTTTATCCACCTGTTAATAAAGCATGTGGCCAAAATAGCAAAACCCATTAATTAAGAGGAGTGTCCACGTACATTTGGGCATGTAGTGTATCTACAGGAAGTACAGTTGTCTGGACATAAAAATTACACAGTCTGAAATCCCCCTTTGTGTTCCCTTATAGTTCATGGGTTCCCAACACTTATGTGCCTCACTTGCAGGAGGCGCTAAATTAGTAAAGAGAAAACTGCAGTAATTCACTCTGTTCCATTACGTGATCAGAAGTGAACAATAATAGTCCATTCATGGTAGCTTGTCTCCACTGTCTGCAAAGTGTCCTTGAAGAATAACGTTGACCTTTCATTATATGACTCAGTACTTGTGGACAAACAGCTGTTCTGAAAACGTTAGAGTGGACCCCCTGGGACAAGTTTTAGAAACTTTGAGATTTTTCAGTGTACAATACTGGATTGCTTGCTGTGATCTAAATAGGGACCAGGAGATAGTCTGGATAGTTGTGATGGGATTCACTGGAGTAGCTGGAGGAGGACAGTAAATATTAGAGTTAGGGTTTTAGGTGGCTGGTGTGCACTCTCCTGAGAATCGCTGCTCCAGTGGAGGAGTTCATGTTGCAGGCGCCAGCTCACACATGCAAAGACCGAGAAGCGGGCACCGTGTGTGTCAGTAACCTGATCTGAAGGCCTCTGGGTCCAGTCCTCATGAATCTCCTTGGATGAGGCTGAGGCTGCCTTCAACATTGGTGTCCTGTAGCTTTTCTCTCCATCTCACAGGTGAGGCCACCTCAACTCATGGCATCAGTGACACCTTAATTCAGATGAAAGACCACTTCATAATTAAAATTGCAAAAGGAATTTCTTAATTTTATAAAATAGTACTTAACATAATACCATAATTTTTCTAAGAATCAGTGTGTGTATATGTACACTACACACGTGTGCATCCAGTGCTTTGCAAAAGTATTAAAATAGCTTGAAAGTTATCCACATTGTTATAATTGCCACAATTGTTTGGGGCAATGAGTTGTTTCTTCTCTTTAGCCAATTTTATTGATTTTGATGCACCTAATATTTTGCAAATGTCCAACTTTTACTTATTTTTTTTAATGTCATATGGCCTATTTTAATGGCATTGACACGCCTGTTGTGACAGCAGTGACAGACTCCAAATGCTACGTCTAAAATCAACCGTAGACCTTTTAAAGTTCTTTTCCAGTTACTTTGGAAAATGGCAGTACTATAACAATCACCAGGGAAGATACCCAACATCTGTTTATGATTATGGTCATTGACTTTGAGATCATCAAATGTAAAGGATTCATTTGAATACAACCAAATAATAAATGTCACAGTTTTATTTAAGATTTTTTTAATTTGTCCAATTATTTTTGATCCCCTAAAATGGGGGTTCTATGTATGAAAAGGTTGTTTTCCCTACGTGGTTCGTTCGATATTTATATAAATATTTTGAAATTAATGCTGACACCCTGCACTTTAACCTCATGCTTGTTTAATTTCAAATTCAGTGTGCTTGAATTCACAGCCAAAACAACAAAAATGTTTCACTGTCCAAATAGTTATGTCCTGCCCTGCAATATGACCTATATGTGCAACTGTTGCTCTCTATACCAGCATCAAGTATGGACATGAGTCTGTTGTGTAGTTCATGCTTATTTCCTCAGACCTTTGGACAGTTGGACTCCAGTCTGTGGAAGTTTTCTGTAGCATAAATTGGAGAGACAATGGTCTAGCCAACCGGCAAAATACTGTCTTGGCTGATCTTTTGTGCCACAAATGTTCCAGTTTTAACCATCAGAATGTGCCAAATGGCAAACTTTGGGCTCTTTAGAGGTCCAAATTCCCATTCCACTGCCACTCGTGTTGGCGGTAGGGGGTGGGGGGGGGGGTGGATTGGATCTAGTTCTCATGTTTTTGCAAGACGGGGTGAACAGTGCCTGTGAACCACACCACCTCATTGTAAGATTGGTTCTGACGTCTAGAATGGGGCGCCGTCAGCGATATTGTTCACCTGTCTCATTGGCTTAAAATGGGGAGAAGCTGAGACGAGGTGGCTGGACGAGGGGATTATGGGTACTGGGTTGTTGATGGGGGGTAGGTGGTCAGAGTTTGTGGGGTAGGGGACAATGTAGAGGGCTAGATTTAGAGTAGTTGACAGGTGGAATAAAACCTCTTATCCCGATGAGCCCCCATCCCTCCACAAGGCGCTGAGTCCAAGTAATGAAGTCCAAATTACAGCACGGGATGGCCAGAAACAAGTCTCTATTGTTCCCCGCGCACACTAAATGAGTGTCACAGCAAGTCGCAGGGCAGAGACCGTTACTGTGCAATTTAGTCTGCCCGTTGTCTCAAGAAGGTTTCATTTTAGGATTTCTCAGATCAGACAAATACCACTCCCCCAGTCCCCCACCCTTTCCTGCCCTCTACTTTCCTCCCTCTGCACTCCCACCTTCTCCAGTCCCCCACCCCCCGCAACTAAATAGGCCAAATCTCCTCTATTGTGTTGCGACTGCCCAGTGTGAAATTCACTGTGACGTTAAATGTTTTCTAATGAATAATTACTGAAAGGTTATGTTGGAGGAATATATGTAATGGATTGTAGACTGCTTTTTAAAAACGTCCCCTTTTTTTCTACATCACCGTATTTACAGGACAAAAAAAAAGTCGCCTTTCACAGTAGTAACAAGGAGGATGGCGGGAGCTTTGTGACAGTTTGATCCATTGGATTATCTTTTTAGAAGTTTTTTTTTTCCACAGAGAAAATTGAAAATCAAAGCATTGCTGGCCTCTAAGAAAACCCTTAAAAGTAAATAAAGGGTTTTTTCTTTTACTTTTTCGAGGGAACTGGCAGTCATGAAAGCCTGTGAGTGAAATGGAGTGGGGGAGCATGTTGGGATATTGAGCAAGGGGTAATCTGAATCGTGGGATTTTTCTGGCAGCTTCCATCATCCTCCTGTGACCTTAGAAAATAAACCATCACTACAGGCTGCACTTTAGGTAGTTTATACCCCTCTGTACTGGAACTGATGTAAACAATTGTTGTTTCCAACTCCTTTTTTCACACCATCTTCAAGATGCTTCTCCAGTTTAGTAATATATGCAATTTATTCAACATGAAACCAAACTAACTTGACTCAAACTTGAAACTTTTTAACTATTACATATTACATGAAAAATACAGTGACTCCTTTATGCTACAGCATCACACTTATCTGTAAATTGCTGTAGTCAATGCTAAAGATTACATCATTGCCTACAAATAGCAGCAGTCAAACCCTGGTCAGCTTGGAAATGCTGCAAACCCTAAATCCACCTTGATATGACTTAATGTAAAAAATGCAGACACATCTCTTGCTCTTGGGGATACAGGGAGTTAACAGCATGCTGAATACCCTGATCCCATATTCATGGAGCAACTCCCACAGAATATGGTAGGGAACGTGATTGTAGGCCTTCTCCAGGTCAACAAAGCTTATGTAAACTTGATTTCCAACTTCTCAGTTTCCCCTGGCCACTTTGTAGGTACTGCCCTCAACACAATGTATTCTTACTGAAGAAACCCCAAAAGTATTTTCAGTTTTGTTTTGTGGAGGAAATTATACATTTAGTGAAAGCTAACTGAAATACCTGGTGTTAAGGTTAACGTTTTTGGGACATTGTCTTACTGCATTGTCTTTGCATTTCAAAACATTATGCTTAATGTTCAGTGCATTTTTATCATTATAATACTGCTTAAGTTAATTACAGTGGTAAAAATGGCACATTTAACAGGCAAATATCCTGCTGTATCAAACTAAATGCCCTCATGTTATACAAGCTAAAGTGTACCTGTTAAGTTTTTCAGTACTTCAGTATCAAATTTTCATGTGCAACTTTCCAAGGTATTACTGTATGCATTATTTATCACATTCATTTTGTGGTCATTTTTTGTTGTAATTCGTCAAGCAGCAATGCTGACTTTTAACCGAGTGCTGATGCTGCATTGTGATCAGCTGCAGAGACGAAAGGCCAGAGGGAACATGGAGGGAGCGCTGGTAGCCCGGGACTGTGTGGGTATCCAGGACTTTGTGCTGCTGGATGCCTTCACCAGTGAAACAGCTTTCTTGGACAACCTGAAGAAAAGATTTAACAAAAACCTCATTTATGTAACTACCACCGGCTTGCATTTTTTCATCAATGTTTTTTTAATATTAAATGGATGGTTTGAGGAAAAAAGAATAGCCAGGAATCCTGTACCAGCAACATACAAATTGTTTAAGACTTCTAGGTAGCTGCTAGGCTTAGTGCACCTAAGATAACTTACAGTTACAATAACTTTTGGCTGTAAAAGCTTGAATTTTGAACAGTGAGTTTCCTCTGCATTCTCTTCATCATTTGTTCCATAGTTATCTGTAATGTGCAACATCACACATGTACACAGTGTCTGCATGCTAACATGTGGTGGGCAGTTAATTCACATTTTCAGTAATTTGTGATATCAGTGCCTTCTTCCCTCCAGACATACATTGGCACACTGCTGGTCTCGGTGAACCCTTATCAAGAACTGGGTATATATACAAAAAAACAGATGGAAATCTACATGGGTGTTAACTTCTTTGAACTACCACCACACATGTGAGTATACTAGGCATGAATGTCCTCATTTTTGTTTGGAGATATGTCAGGCACTTGCGGACATTGAGCTCCTTTTGTTCATTCTCATTTCCTACTTTTCATGCTGCATTTTGGCTGTGTCATCTTACAGCTATGCCCTGGCAGACAACGCCTATCATACGATGTTGACAGAGATGAACAACCACTTCATCCTGATCTCCGGGGAGAGTGGAGCGGGCAAGACAGAGGCCTCCAAGAGAATCCTCCAGTTCTACGCAGTCAGCTGCCCGAGCACCAGCCTCCTGGACAGAGTGAGGGACCGGATGCTTGTATCAAACCCAGTACTGGAGGTCAGACCACCCCCTTCCCACAGGACATGTTGCACTTGTTGTTTTTGTCTCCTCTTTTTCCTAATTCCCTGCGGTCTCCTTTTCCTACAGGCATTTGGAAATGCCAAAACACTGAAGAATGACAATTCCAGTCGCTTTGGAAAGTACATGGACATTCAGTTCAACAGAGAGGTACAGAGCTGAGGCAGAGTGCAGTTGCTTTTAATGAGCAGTGCTGTAGCTGCAAGGTATTAAACAAGTTTCTCCCTCTTCTTAAGGGGGAAGCGGTAGGGGGGCACATCCTCAGCTACCTGTTAGAAAAGTCTCGGGTGGTCCATCAGAACCACGAAGAGCGGAATTTCCACATCTTCTACCAGCTGGTGGAAGGTGGAGAACAGGAGACACTGCACTTACTTGGCCTAGAGAGGAACTGCCAGCATTACTCTTACTTGGTGCAGGTGAGGACAGCAAAGGAGCATTCTGATATGAAAATCAATTCTATTGCTCTCTTTCTCAGACGGGAAGCAACTAAACGTGCTGATAGGTGTTATGGCTTCTTCTGCATTTTTAGGTGCATACTGCATGTTAAGGTCCACTCTTGCAATTCCCAAGAGCATTATGAAAAACTAGCTGAAGTGATCCAGTCTACTACAGCATCAATACATATGAAGTTTATATCATTTTTTTATGTTTAGAGGTCCCTAAATCATCAAAGACGGCTAATAATGAGTTACATATACTTTGTAAATGTACTTTTGCTGTATTGTACTTCTATTGCCATATTACATTTTTGCATTTATAGTATTTTTTTCTCTCCATAAAACCAGTCGACTCACTTTTGCTTCGAACCATTATCAATTACATATTATCTAATAATATATAAACAACATAGCTTCATAATACCATAAAAGGGTAAAATTTCTCTGTGCAGTGAGATCAGAGTTTACTGCTGACCCATCAAGCTGAATTTCATCCCACCTTGACTTACAACCTAAATTAAAATATGTTTAGTAAATTAAGTTGAATGTTAAGCACGTATTACCTGTTTCTGAACTGAGCTTCTTAAACAGTTGGTCATATTTTTTAAATAACAAATTTTCAAATAAAACATTTCCCAGTGTATTAATTAATTAATTTATTTTTTTGTCTTCACAGTTCTATTTTCTAAAATTTCTGTCTGTTCTGAAACAAAAATAGCCAGAATTGTTACTTGCTGACATTAGTTACTAGGAAAATGCAGATACAGCAGAAACACAATAGTACTATGGAACCCCACTTAGTCCATGGTTTTCTAACAGTGTTTATAGTTCCTGTCTGTTCTTCCTGATGTGAATAACAACAGTAAAACATGAATAATGTTGCATACATTTGTGGGATGAATCACCTGTTATAAAATGACTATTACAAAGTATTTTAATTTTTTCATTGCTATTTCCAAGATGCTGAGAATTTAAAAAATTTTTTTATAACCATGTCACTGAGTTTTACAGAACACAAAATGTATGAAAAGAGACATAGAGTTACAAAAGTTGTATTTGTAAGTTAAAATTCCAGTGGACTCATTCATGCAGCAAGGTATTTTTTTTACAGCAATTCAGGGTAAGTACCTTGCCTGAATGTACTTTAAATAACAGCAAATCCAACCACCCCTTTAATGCCATAAATCTTGTACCATAGTGTGTGATTGTTTACTGACAGTTTTTTTGTTTGTTGGGGACCACAGTAAAAGTCAGAGCTCTTCAGACAACAAGGAAACAGCCCTAACCACACTACTAGTTATCTCTGATCTCAACAGATCCAGGACTAGTACCATAGTCAGGCAGGTCCAGCAGTTGCTGCGTTATCACTGTTGATCTCGTTTCCTCATCCATCCTATAGGGGGAGTGTGGTACCGTCAACTCCATTGATGATAAGAATGAGTGGAAGATCACACAGAAAGCCCTCTTTGTCCTTGGCTTCTCGGAGAGGGAAATTGAGGTGAGGATAAGGCCAGGTGTTCTGAAAAAAGGGTGCCTCCAAAGTAGTAGACAGCATAGCAGAGGTTGAAAGTGATCCCACGACGAGCTCACAATTTAACAAATTATTAACTCTCATTACGGTACAGTACCTGTTTGGAATCATTGGCAGCATTCTCCACCTGGGCAATGTCCAGATTGAAATTGACAGTAAGGGCTACGCTCACCTGAGCAACAAGGCAGAACTGCGCTGGGTGTCAAAGGTGAGGCAAGGGTGCTGTGTTCCTCTGTCACATAACTGCATCAGCACTTACAGCTTCTGACAGTTAACTGGCCGGTGCATCATTCTCCAGTTGTTGGGGATCCATGTCCAGGTGCTTCACGAGGCCCTGACCTTCAGGAAGATTGAAGCCAAAACTGAGGAGGTGAGAAGAAATGGTGCAGTCAGCCTCCTTTCCTATCTTTTCTCAGCATGCTTATTTTTCTCCTGTGGCCTCCAGGTCCTCAGCCCCTTCTCAGTGGACCATGCCATATACGCCAGGGATGCCTTAGCCAAAGCGCTCTATGATCGTGCATTCACCTGGCTGGTAAACAAGATCAATGAGTCCCTGGAAAACAAGGTAAGTGTTTTAAAATGTGCATATGTGTTTATTATATAAATCTTAACTTTAGTTCCATACAATGTGTGTCTCTCTCTTGCCAAAACAGGATTCAACAAAGAAAACTGTAATAGGCCTGCTGGACATCTATGGTTTTGAAGTTTTCTTTGTAAATAGGTAAGCAGAAGGTTTTTGTCAAATTGTATACAGATGACAATGCATTATCCTTTTGAATTTTCCTTCTGTTCTCTTTGTTTAAGCCTCTCATTTTGACTAGACACAGCAGTGTCACGGATGTGAAGAATAGTCATAATTATATTAGTTCACAACCATTCCTTGTGAACTGATCCACAAAAATATTTGTTATTTCTGTGCACACAGATAACAATTTATATTATTCACATTGTTCACGGCTAATTATTATAGATCATTTTAACTATATGCTAATTTTGCCATTAACCCAAACAAACAAAACAGTCAGTAAACAATTACACAGTATGGTACAAGATTTATGGTATTAAACGAGTGGTTGGATTTGCTGTTATTTCATGTTTTTTAGCGGCTAGCTGAATGCATCCTTTTTGTGTCCAGCTTTGAGCAGTTCTGCATCAACTACTGCAATGAGAAGCTGCAGCAGCTCTTCATCCAGCTAACCCTCAAGTCAGAACAGGAGGAATATGAGGCAGAGGGCATTGAGGTGACACTCTTTCCCAGGATCCTCCCTTCTACCCACAAACAAACAAACAAACACACACACACACACACACACACACACACACACACACACATTGAGTACAATCAGCCAGTGCCAAGGAAACCCCTTCCTCATTTGTTCAGTGGGAGCCGGTGCAATTCTTCAACAACAAGATCATCTGCGACTTGGTGGAGCAGAGGCACAGTGGTATCATCTCTTTACTGGTGAGGAATGATCACAATGGTTACAGACATCTTGTCCTGAGGCAGTACATTGTTCTCCATGGTTTTATGAGAGAGTTTTACGAACAATCAGGAGACCAGCAGGAAACAAAGGAGAGTGATGTGGACGTAGACTGACTTCTCTGGTCTCATTCCACTCTGCTTCACTATAATCCAGGATGAGGAGTGCATGAGACCAGGGGAGGCCACTGACCTTACCTTCCTAGAGAGACTGGAGGAGAGAGTGGGTAACCACCCTCACTTTCTCACGTGAGTTCTGTGCAGATGGCCTCCACCTTTTCAGTTGTGGACTAACTTTGACTCCAGTCTTTCATATGTCCACTGACCTGCAAACACATATAATCCTCCATTTTATGCATGTTTAACAAATTAACGTGACTCCAGTCACGTTGTACTGCTTTTCATATCTTCTGGGCAACAGACACAAGCTTGCTGATCAAAAGACACGTAAAACTATGGACAGAGGAGATTTTCGCCTACTGCACTATGCCGGAGAAGTCACCTACTGTGTTGTCGGTATGTTTGCCAGGAGAGAAACTCTTTGAACGGGTATTGAGCTGTCCCAATGTATTTGATGCAAGAATTCACACAGTTCAGCAGTAAACCAGTAAAGTAAAGTCGCTTGAAATAAGTTTTAGTCTCACCAAATTGAGAATTGAAAGCAAAAAGGAATGTAACAGATGGGTTACACTATTATGCTATAAACCAGACCCAGGTAATGGTTTCACTTTTAATTTCTTAGTCTCTATTGTAACTTCAGCTAATTTTCGTGTTTCTCATTCCAGGATTCATAGACAAAAACAACGATCTTTTGTATAGAAACATCAAAGACGTAAGTGTGCCAAATTCAGCTGGGAGATTATGCAAATACAAGGGATGGGAGGAACTTGCTCCCAACTGGCTGATTAATAATTCATTAGGGCTGATGTAAATACTAGAGGATCTGATTGCTGTGAAACAGACTGTCAAGTATCGATTAGTTCTTTAAATGTGTAACAGTGTGTGTCTGTTGTTTGTTCTATAGATAATGCAGCAGTCCAAGAATGGTATTGTCAAGCATTGCTTCCCACCTACTGAGGTGGACAGCAAGAAAAGGCCAGAGACTGTGAGCAGATAGCGATGATCCCTCTGCTTTCAGTGACACAGGTTTCCCCAACAGCTGGTGTGGACAAATTAACACAAGCCAATTTAGTTCTTAACCCCAGACTTGTTTCCTCAGGTCTCCACTCAGTTTAAGAGTAGTCTAATGGGGCTGACAGAGATCCTCATGGCCAAAGAGCCCTGGTATGTGCGGTGCCTGAAGTCTAATGAAGCCAAACAACCAGGTGATGCTTCAAGTCTCCAATCTCCTTTATTATAAAGATTATTTATTGCGTTTGCTTAGCAGATGCATTTTGGGGATTGTAAACTTTATTTGTTATAGGTGAAGAGTGAGGTAAAAAGTAATTGAAAGGTCTCCATCAATTTAAAAAAGTAGTAACAGTACAACAAATTTTGGTTTACCAGGACTTATGCCTGGAGGTAGGCTTGGGGATGGTGTTTTCTGATGGGTTCTAGGGCAAGTTCTTGAGCAAAGAACATACACTACTTTGATGTATAAAAGGGTACAGCATTGTAACTAGTTTAACATTCTAAGCTGCTTTGCAGGATAGTGTCAGTTAAATGAGTAAATGTAAATGTAATGAGGTTCCTGTCCTAGGTAGTAGGACTCTGACAGGCTGTTCGGCTTCAGTGATCAGGGGGGCCCTTGGAGTAGAGTCTTGTCGAGTTACTGCTCCTCTTGTTTGTCTGAGTTAAGGTTGTTCAGGAATCTAGGTAGAAATTGCTGCCTGGACATTGCGCATAAAATGGGAACCTTTCTTTGACTGTTTTTTCAGTTCAGTTAATTTTTATAGTGCGCTTCTCCTCACATAGTGACCCAGAGTACACAACCAAAGGGTGAAGGAGAAAAACAACCCTCTGAGGGTCCAAGTGCAAGCAGCTGCCCTCCGACCCACCTGGGCATTCTATATATAAAAATCGTGCCAGTAGCTACAGCTAGGAAACAATATACTGCAATATGCAACATTGTTTTAGACACTAGAAGTTGAAGAAATTGATGGCCAGGTACAGGCCGATGCTGACCTCGTCCATCACGGCATGAGATCCTCAGCTCCCGGCAGCACCTTGCAGCTGGTTTTGTCTGGGGGGTAACAATCTGTACTTGTGGTGCAGAGAGACTCAAACAGAACAAAGGATTAGCACTGAAGCTGTTCTGAATGGATATAATTATTCCCATTAATCTTATTGTGTACATTGTGGAGGCGGAGTCGATACTGTCTTTAATAATGAACAAATAAATCCCCGAAATCTTGAATGTAGACGGCTGTTAAAATAAACACCCTGAACTCCCCTGGCAAATGGAAATGTCTTCATTTCACCATGAGCAGTTTAAGATCAGGACAAAAATGTCTTGCAACTATATTTGTATTTGTCCACTAAGCAGTGTTTATAAACATGTAATCTGCCTTCCTTGCTTTTGCAAGAATGCACTGTTCTGTCAGAATGGAAAAGCCAATGGCCAGCCAGTCGGGGATGTTGTCGTTTAGCCCTGAAAACCACTACCCAGCAGTCCTTTAGTCTTCTCTGAGTTTTGGTTTGATCTCATTCAGCTTCTTAGCTTTGCTTCTGCAGGACGCTTTGATGATGTACTGGTGAGACACCAGGTGAAGTATCTGGGCCTGATGGAACACCTGAGGGTCAGGAGAGCTGGCTTTGCCTATCGACGGCGATATGAGGTTTTTCTGCAGAGGTACTGGAGACCATGTAAGAATGCTTTATTCACAGTGCATTTTGTGCAAGTGGAGTCAGGAACGGGGAGTTTTTTAAATGTTTCAGCTGCCTGTTGGTGTTGGCAGGTACAAACCCCTATGTCCAGCCACCTGGCCCCACTGGAAAGGAGTGCCAGCTGATGGTGTAGAGAGGATATTAAAGCACTTGGGCTACCAGGAGGATGAATACAAAATGGGCAGGTGAGCAGAGCTAAGTACATACAAATCTTTCCACCCTGATACCCCCACGTACCCCAAAAGCTGACCTAATGTTTCAGTTGACCCTCCCGATTTATCATACATTGACATTAGATTCATGGTTTTTGTTCTAGAACCAAGATATTTATCCGCCATCCTAGGACCCTTTTTGCCATAGAGGATGCTTACGAGATCTGCAAACATGAACTAGGTTTCAAATTTGAATTTTTGTTTCAAATAATAAATTAATACCTACATGAAAAGATACATTATTTGTCACTGTCCCTTACCTGTACGTTACAGCTGCAAAAATCCAGGCCAGGTACAAAGGTTACAAGGTAAAGGGAGAGTACAGGAAACAGAAGGAAGCAGGTAAGAGCAGTTATGTATTTTTTTCAATCCAGGGTCCTGGACAAAAATATCAGTTTTACTTAAAATGTAGGTATAACACTGAGAAGCATTTTTAGAACTTAACAGTTTGTGAAATACCCAGCCCTCAAATAATGGAGTCTCATAAAACAAAAACTCCTACAACGGTGCATTGTTTTTCATAGAACAAGCACATATTTCAGTACATCAGCATTTTTGCTCAGTACTTGTGCATTGCCTTCCACGGTGGGTGGAGGAAGGTTGTTATAAGAAAGTCGTTTTAGGAACGCTAGTCCCCTTTGCTCTTTTGTTCTTTCAGCCAGTGGAACATTTTAGTCCCAGTGCAGTACAGTAGTTTAGCAAATTTCAGGCTAACTGGTACAAAAATTCAATGAATATAAAAAAGTGTGTGCAGTACGAATCATTAATAAAGCTGCTGATCCATATTGCCTTATTTCAACCAGAAAACAAGTCCCTTCTACAGGCAGAGCAGTCACTGCACAGCTTTCAGGCTGTCAGGCAAACTGGTATAGGAGAGCTCAGTGAAAATAAAGTTAAAACATTAAAAGTGTGGTCTTTGAAAACAGGTAAGATTTTTCAGTGCTTCTGTTTGTTTCCTCTCATGAGTGCCCACAATACTGTTGTTTACTTCAGCACGGTCTCCTCTAATGGCTGCTGTAATAGTGTCCCCCAAGTCGAAAATCTCTCCTTAAAAGAAGTAAATGGAACCAGAAAAACCTGATAAAATAGACCCTGTGCTCCACACCTGCTGCATAAAAGGAGCTTTTAGTAGCAATGTTTTTTATTTCAAGAAGAGGGAAACAGAACTTGCCGGTGAAGCACTTCAACATGAGGACCACACAGGGAAAGACACACGGTGTCCAGGAACAGGTTAATTCATCTTTGTTAAAAACATAATGACATATAAACATGAGAAAAGATTTAGAGATAGCACAACTACCCTCAAATTTTACCATGAGTGTCGCCCAATTGAAACAATCCATAACTGTCTATTCAACTATGGTTTAAACATTACAAAAATTCATGAACTAAATAATCAGAACGTCTCTTTCCAAAGGGTATCTTGTCTCATAGCCTATGGTTTGTGGGTACAATTCTGGCAAACACGACTTGGCATTTAACAACAAGTTGATAATTAATGAATAAAAATGTACAATTAAAAACAAGCTAGACATAATTCTGTTACTAATGTAAAATACGTTGGTGTTATCGTTGCCATAAATAAAATTCTTTTTATTTCGGTATTTTAATTTTAGGTGACACCGAGGTGTTTTTTATCCAGGAGCCAATCTTTTTTTTTCCCCATTTGCTTAGATGAAATTAACATCAAGCTAAATGATGACTATGACTTTTCACTGCTTTCAAAGCGACAAAGATTGAGGCCTGCTGGAGAGGAGTACAAGCCAGGAAGGAACGACAGAAGAGGGCTTGGGCCGTTAAGGTTATCAAGAAGTAATCACAGTTGCCTTTAATTATTACTTTTCGCATTGCATTTAATGAGCAAAAATATTTAATAATAATATTCACTATCGTTGCATAAACAAATTGAATTTGAAGAAATGCATGATGAAATGAAAAAGTCACACAAAGAAGTAAACCCATGCCATCCACACTGTTCTGTGTATTTTCACCTGCAGCTCCTGGAATGACTCAAAACAGTTTCCTTTGTGCAGGTTTATCAAGGGGTACATGACCAGGCATCAGGCGGCCACTACGGACAACTCAGAATACCTGGCCTTTGTAAGACAGAGTTACCTTACCCGGCTGAAAGACCGTCTACCCAAAACTGTTCTAGATAAAAGCACCTGGCTGACCCCCCCACCTGTGGTGAAGGAGGTAAGAGGACATCACCGAAAAGCTGCATGTAGAAGAAAGTGTCAAAAGCTGCAATTTCTGTTTGAATATTTTTGGGGAAAGTTTTATTACAGTGTCATACATCCTTGAACTGCATACGATATTGCACTCCTGGTGACCAGTTACTATAGTGAACCCGATACCACTAGGCGTGGCTGTAAAATTGATGGTTATATTTATTCTTTGGATCATCTGTAATTTTAACAGGCCTCTGAGATGCTGCGCAAAATGCATATGCGACTCATGGTTAGGAAGTATGTCAGGGGGATCACTGCGCAGCAGAAAGCACAGGTATGTAAAGGTTGCAGGTAAGACGTAAAGGTGCTAAAGCAACAATCATCTAATATCTACAAACAGTCCAGTTACGCACAGGAAGTGCAGTTAGTTACTTTTGTAGCATCTAAATATTTTTATTGCGCAAGTGATTTTTCCTTTGAAAGTTCCACTTACGGACAACTAAATTCCTTCCCCAGTTGCAGGTGAAGGGGCTGACCAGTGACTTGTTCAAGGGGAAGAAGGACAGCTATCCCCAGAGTGTCTCCAAACCTTTTGCAGACACCAGAATCAGTCAGTAGCACTTTGCAGATTTTCATTTTTAACCAAACTGTGCTAATTATGCTCCAGGTAGGTGAGGTGCTCATTCACACTATTCTGTGTCCAGGTGAACAAGACATCAGTATGAGGGTCCTGCAAATGATTCGCCACGAACGCATCAAGGTAAACAAAAAAGAGGTATAATAACATCCACAAACCTGATTACTCTCACACACTGCAGATGACCATGTGTCCTAAGGCAGGGTCATAGTGGTCCAGCCCCTGTCGCGGAATCACAGGACACCAGTCCAATGCAGGGGCAAAGCTATATATGCAGAAGAAATATAATCAAAGGCTGTAAATGCAGGATTAGTGTCAGGAGGTGAATGATATTTGTAATGATTATGAGGCCCTCAGTCAGCTGTATGAACTGAGAGTCAAATATTAATGTGTGCAAATTCTTATGTTTATAGCTCTTCAGAAGAACAGAAGCACTGTTACAGTGTTCCCTCTCTTAACCCGCAGTACAGCATCCCTGTAGTAAAGTACGACAGGAACGGGTTCAAGCCCCGCCCCCGGCAACTCATCTTCACTCAAACTGCAGTCTACCTGGTGGAAGAAGCCAAAATCAAGCAACGGATAGAGTACAGATCACTCAAAGGTGACCGGACCTCTGGGTTCACTGGAGTCTCTTCAGGCCATCAGAGGAACAGCAACAGCTTCCACCCTTGTGTGTGTGTGATGTACAATTTCTGAGTGAAATTTTTTTTTTTTTTTTTTTTTTGGGAGATGATGGTTTGTCGGGGGGAGGGGAGATTTCAAAGGCCCCCTACTGTGGTTGCAGGTGTGTCTGTTAGTAACCTGAGCGACGGTATGTTGATCCTCCACGTGACACCTGACAACGCTAAACAGAAGGTACGTAGCGCTCACACAAATGGGATCCTGTAGACTACGAGATCTTACCTCTGATTACCTGAAGCCAACAATGGTCTTGAATTTCATTAAAATTTCAGTAAACAGTGAACAGAGAAGATGTTAAGCATCAGTTTTGAGCTGTCAAGGTGGGACTGCTGCTTTTCTATGTAATGTTGTGCCCCCAGGGGGACCTAGTTTTGCAGTGTGACCATTTGTTTGAAGCCGTGACCAAATTATGTGTGGTGGCCAATAGGCAGAACATTGTGAAAGTAGTTCAAGGCAGGTAAGGTTCCAGAACATTCCATGCTACTCACTTTTCCTTCAAAACTTAACATAGCTTGTTTTCCCTGTTCAAAACTATATTTTTCTTGATGAATTTGACCACTTTTGTGAAAAAAGGCGCAACTACCATGCAGTATTTTGCTTTTGCAGTGTCAAGTTTGATATCCAGCCAGGCAAAGAAGGGTTTCTAGATTTCAGCAGTGGCCAGGAGGCGACAGTGTACAAGGCCAAGAACGGGCACCTGATGGTGGTGAGTAGCTTGGGAACACCTGCTGCAGTTAGACTGCACTCGTCACCAGTTGGTTACATCCCATAATTTAGTCAAGTCCAGAACTGCTGGCCCCCTGCATGAAAATGAGCAAAAGAATATGTGAAACGAACAACATGTGTAATGGGAATATTTTGGGCTTGAACATATGGTGAAGCCATATACTTTTTATTTTAACACAGTATTTCTTTAAACATTGAACAGTTTGCTTAAAATAGTGTTTTTCTGCAAACCACAGCGTTAAATATTATTGGCACCCCCACGACTAATATGGAGACCGAGTGTCTTCCTGTAATGTCTGACAAGGTTGGAGAACAAGGAGGAATATTGGACTACTCGTCCATTCCTATGTCCGAAAAACGGTACTAAAGTTCCTAGAGACTAAGACCAACTGAAAAAGCAGAGAATTTCGTAAGATGCCACTTTTAGTTTTATTTGAAACATTCTTCACGAGTGCCAATAATTTTGAAACCTATGATTTGCAGGAAAAAAACGCACTGCTCAATAGTTTTGTATGATTGGTTGTTTTGAAATTGTATGACTTCTCCATGTGTTCAAACCCACAATATGACTTATTGTAGGTTTTATTTTGTACATAAATTTCTGCTCACTTTCACACAGGGTGTTAATGATTCTGGAGTTGACTGGCGAGGTGATGAAGTACAGTCTTGCCTTGTCACCCACATACGTTTTTGGCAAGAGGTGAGGTTGGCGACTGAACTGCAGCTCGGCGCGATTTCTTGCTGCATCTCTTCTGTTCAGCACTCAGAACGGGCTTAGAGCTACACTTAGTGGCAGACAGTCCACAGGCCGACTGGTGGAGACTTGAGCCACAACTACCGTATGTCGGTGGTGAGGCATCAGGTCAGTGGTCCACAGAGCAGGTTAAACACTCGTGATGAGCTGACAGTGGAGAAAGATTAGCAGGTGATGAAACGTGCTGTGCAGCAGCACACGGGGGGGAGGCACGGTTGCTGAGAGAAGTGTGTGGCTGTGTGTGTTTGGGGGGGGCAGGAAAACGGCAAGGGCGTCTGTTGCATTCTGCTGCGCTTCGTTCCAGGTGTCGACACGAACCAGAAGCCGGTGACCACTGTACCTGTTCTCTCAGAAGCTCCTTTAAAGCCTGCTGAGGGGAGGAATGGTAAGAGATGCAAGAAAGCTTAGATGCCATCTTGACAGCACAGAGTTGCTTTGGATTTTGACTGGACTCTTACTGACAACTGCGAGCAACATCTGCTTTCAGCCAAACCCTCATTAGATCAGGCGCCTTGAATGTTACTCTTTTGTAAATGATGGCGAAAGTAAATCCGCTATATGATCTATGCAAAAGAAATAGATCTTTGAAATGGTGTCGCAGTTTAATCAGTTTGGGATACAAAAGTCACATTAATTTAAAAGATTAAAATGAACATCAGTCTATTTATATAAATCTTTATTGTGATTATGTATGTATAAATAAGTAAAACACTTCATTGTGCATATCTGTACAAGGAGATATTTTCATTGTGAAATGAAATGTAAAAAACATGTACTTGAATCTAATAAAACAAACATTCCTTTAGAAAGCTGTAATGAACCACAAACATTGTTTGTCGTCATAAAAACTTGTATAAACGGGGAACTGATATAAGCATCGCATTCGTGTGGAATTAAGACTCCTGGACACTCGGACACTCGAAATCCTGACTCCCGCATTAATTTCCGTTTCAAAGCACGTGGACAAACGTTCACTTTGAGCCGACTGCGTGCGAGGACCACACCGTGGTGAAGGGAAAGAACAAACACCGAGCACGACTTCCACAGCTGCCCTCGAACCGCCTTCATCGTCCCGCGACTGAATGTCGCCCTCCTGCTGTGAGCGCCAGCATTACACCGCCGTCACTGTGCCTTTACCCCCTCGACCCACCTCAGGACAACCTCCTCGCCACAGCGCAGCTATAACACAAGCAGCAGGACAGTCAACAGCTCCGCCCTCCAATTCAGTTTCCCACTGCAAACGCTGCCGCCGGACTCCGCCAAGACCGTCCACACACCGCGTTCCCAGAAAGGGCCGACGGCCGCACAGACTAACGTTTGTTCTCGGTTCTCATGAACGGCACCTCGCTGACCCCCCCTTAAAAGATTTTACTCGATACGTTTTAACTACATTTACCGAACTTGTTCTTCCTCCTCCTCTATTTTGACGAAATTTCAATGGTCCAAAGCAGCGCTTCCTCGGTGAAGCAGGAGCTCTGCAGAATGACCACACACACACACACACACACACACACACACGGTAGAGCCCTTCTGAAAGCTCTTCACCCTCCGGATCACACAGGTGGTGGAACAGTAACAGTAACCTGACCAAGATTCCTGTCCACACTATTACCATGGAGACCTAGGCAGTGAGGACCAGTGCTGTGTTCAGTGTGGAAGCAGACGTTTTCTCCTGTTGCACTGGGGGTGGTGGGACTGACTGTATGATGGGGTCGCTGGCAGAGTCCCTCCCTCCCCTGGACTGTGAAACTACTGCATCCTCTGCTTGAGGGAGGTGTGGGGTTCCTGTGGGCCAAGTGCTGGTCCTCATAAGGCACGGGGTGTGGGCTTGCGCATTGTGTGTGTGTGTATGTGTGTGTGTACATGTACATTTGACATAGAGGGGGTGGGGTCACTGGTGGTGGTGGGTGCGGTCATCCGGCCTCTTGACATGGATGCGACGCACCCTCTCGATTCGCTCCCGCTCCTCGTCCTCATCCAAGTGGTGAGAGCGGCCGGCTGCGCCGCCCGTAGCCTCCAGCAGGGCGTTGTCGGGCCCGCGCCCATCTTGGGATTCGTACAGGAGGATGTTCAGGGTCTCCTCATAGATGCGAGCTTCCGGAAACTCCACCTAGGCAGCATTAGAACACGGTCAGGTGGTCAGCTGAAGCTGACTGGACTCCAGATCAGCGAAAAAAGGATTTTCAATGGGAGACCAAACAAACTTGGAAACAGCCAATTTCAGATCATCTGCTGGATTGTGTAAAATTGAAAACTGAAAATGCAGTGCTGCTTGTGTCCCACCTTTCAACTATTATTTATTACTGATTGAAGATGTTGCTGCACTGAACAAGAATGCAGGAGGATTTCATTTGTCGTCATTGGCAGTTGGGGGGGGCAGGTAGTCATTGGCAAATAACTAGCCCACCCCCTTTTCTTCTATAACACAGAATCACCTTTACATATGTGTGTTGACAGAAAACCAGATAATCGACCCTAAATACCTCAGCAGGAGAGGACCGACACAACTATTCTGCTTCTACAACAAAATAATCAGATCCGTTTCTTTTTGGCTGCTCTCAAACACATCTGTCATGTCTGCATCCACACCGTTTACCGCCATGCTGTCAAGCGCTCTGTCGGTACCTTGGTCTGCTTCTTCTCTGTGGCGTAGACAATGGAGGTGCAGCACACCTCCGCGATCTTGCGGCCTTGACCGTAGAAGGACCAGCAGCAGATCTCGTCCCCGATGACATCCTTGATGAACAGCACGCGGCCGTTGAACCTCAGCGACAGCTTGTCGAACAGCTCGATGTTCTTCAGCATGTTGTCATCCGAGTTGCTACGCGGCCGCAACAGTTAAGGGTTACGCGGGGCAGGAACAAACATGGTGATACAGCACCTGCAAACTCAGTGCTATGGACAGGTGGTGAGGGATTCATTACGTTTATGCATTTGACGGACGCTTCTCCCCAGAAGCATATCGGTTTCACAAACATGCTGCTTTCAGCCTGTATTCTGCCCTCAAAGATCTGCATCACCACCATCTTCACCCTCTCACCTTGTATAGGAGTACTTGTTGTTGCTTCTGTTGTACAACAGCTTGACGGTCGGCTGAGGGAAAAAAAATAAATCCAGTGTCAACAGGTTGCATCTCTCCTGCACCAGTAGATCTCACGGCCTCAGTCACAGCCCGGTTCCTACCTTGTTCGAAGTGGCGATCAGCCGCTGCTCCTCCTTCGATGATGTCACCAGGGGCACCTTGCAGAATGGTTCGTATGCGTCTTTGTTCTGAAACATCAATTAGCAAACACCACATTACAAAGACTACAAAACAGAAAACCCATCTAACGGTAAAATCGCTTACATTTTTTTTTTTTTTTTTTGCTTTCAGTATTTTTTCCCCCAACGACTCCTGCACTGACAGACATCAGTATGAGGGGGACAATTAAAAACAGACTGTACAGGTACAATTAACACATGCACAAAAATGTAGAAAAAATTGGTGAAAAAGTTGAATATGGTGACCGGAATATTTTTCAATATAATGCCTTTGTTTGTACAACTGCACACATACAGCACAGCTAACGCGTTTGGCAATAAGCGATGTTGATGTTTTGTGGTACCTCTCCACGAACACGTACAGTGACTGTCTTGTTACCGTCAGGTTTAGGGGCCAAAGCTCTGCTGCCAACCGTATTTTGTCTAGTAAACGCAAATGGGGGACATCCCCACCCAGTAGGGTCCTAACACAGTACTGTTTTCTTTAACCAGGTGGGAAATAGCAATATATAGTAAAATTACTATAAACATTAGAATACTTTTGTTGAAGAAATGAGTTGCACATAAAAACATCGCAGCAGAACTGCCAAATGACATGAAAAAAACTGTAAAATATTTGTAGCCTACAGGACCGGGATTATGAGGTGCGAGTGCAACCCCAGTACATAACAGACTGGCAGAGGACAGGGTTCCTAGCGCTGCAGAGCTGGACTGGGGAAGCGACTGCTGACAGAAGCTCCTCTTTTGCGTTTCCTTCTTTGTGTTGTTAAGAAAACTCTCAGTCTAAGTAATCCAGGAGCTGCACCATCTGTGCAGAGGCAAATATTACTGGTAGGTGCTGCAGGTTCAGTCAAAACAAAGGAAGTACTTTATCGAACGCAGTCCAAAAACAGCACAATCTTAAAAGCGTCTCGCCCTTAACCACAGACCCATAATGACCGCACTGTACTGAACAGTGTTAAAACGCAGTACCTGCAGTGCCGCGTGGCACTCGTCCGCCAGTCCCTGGACCAGGTAGTACTTGGCCTCAGCCAGCAGTTCCTCAATCTCTCGCCGGCTTTCCGGGAGCGGCACCGCGCCATCTCGCAGATAGTTGAGGATCGTCCCAAAGTGCTTCCCACAGCGGTCAATTAGGATCCAGCCTGGAAGGGGAGAATGTGTGTGAAGACTACAGCAACAACCCCGCCAGTCATCATTTACACCACACTCCACAGTCACTGCCTTGCCGCCTGTGTCAAGATACATGTCTGACCGTGTTTATTGTTTAATATACGCCTACATTTTCAAGGGAAAATTGTTCTGCGCTTTAAGGAACATTCCACTTCAAAACCTTTATCAGCATTGAGTGGAAAAATCTGTGTACCACAATCCTGCTCACAGTGCGAGGGGAAGAGATGCCAAACTGTGTTTTTCCCCAGGAAAAGCCAAGATTAGAAAGCCATTAAGCACAATCCAGACAAAATGCAGGAAACTTAAAGTGATAAAAAGAACTTGAACAGTTGACTTAGTAAACCAGCTCCAAACATTCCAATTCTGGGCAGAGTAAATGAGGCAGTAACATCAAGTGCACAGAGATGACTACTGCATGTTTCCTCCAGAAACTGTAGGATACCTTGGCTCCACCCAAAATCTAGGTTCATAGTACATGTAGAAAAGTCAAAAAAAAAAAGTTTTTGACAATGTTTGCCTTTGAAAATGGCTCAGATACAAGTAATTCAAACACACACACACACACTCCTGCACTTAAATGGGCAATCTTACGCCAGAGTGTTTGGGTTTTTACTTTTGCTAGCTTTATTGAAACCATTACTTGGACTGTTGCTGCATCTCACCTTAACAGAGGTATCAAATAATGGGAAAATGTTCCAAAGCCCCCTCCGGGTGCATACCTTCACTGTCCGTGAGCACCTCCATGCGGCCACTGAACATGGCCTTCAGCATGGTGTCCTGCTTAGTGAGCGTCTGCATAGTGGTGTAATACAGAGCTCCGCCCACATTCAGCTTCACATACTTAGAGCTGGGGCTGGAGCCCTTGAAGGAGGTGGTCCGAGTCGTGGCTGCCGGCACTGCTGAGCTCACCACACTTTCTCCCGACATCTCTTCCTGTGAGAGTCGACAATTACGGACAAGGCATCAGACATTTTATTATTTATTCTGATTTGTTGTGTTGTCGAGTATTATCAACATTTATCCCCAAGTTATTCTTACTCAATATAACTTATCCCAACAGGAGATATGTTGCTTCTGAGACGGTCTTACAAACAACGTGTTAAAAATTTGATATACGACTGAAAAAAACATCATGTTTTGAGGTTTTTCAGGGGTGTGAAGTTGTGGAGTCATAATTGCCATAAACTACACATTTGTTGTAGAAATGCCTTTTTAAAAGGACAGTTGTGGCAATTATTCGCCACGTGAAAAATTACTATAAAAATAAAAGGAAAACACCAAGTCCTCCTGTAGGGATAGTTTGTAACATATTTTTGAACATATAAACATTTATCTTCATTTACAGCTTATTTTATTTAAATTTGTATTAGCTTCATTTACCTATGTTCCAAACTGCTATAAAGCAGTTCAGCCTTTACTTTGCAGCAAAACAAGAGCAGAAATGTGGAACTGGATCAGATCCACTTGCTTCTACAGCGTTCCTGTATTATTCAGCTTTTACCGATTGTCACATAGTGGTAAAAGTTACGTTAGATTCAGGAACAAATCAAACTACAGACAGACTTCGGGGTAAAACAAAATCTGAGGAACCAATGTGTTATCTTCGTTATCTGACTCCAAATGCGACCAGCAGTGTTATATAAACCAGCTTTACACCAATTTACACATTTATACAGCAGAGCGCTTTCACTGTGTCAGCGGAGGGTTTGGAGCTCCATCGTGGAAGGGACACCGGGAAAGGGAAACGAAGCGGAGAATTTCATATAACAAGGTAACAATCCAAAAACACTCCCTGCGCCCCTTATTCTCTCAGGTGGGAAAGGCGCCTACGGCGGCAGTGGAACTTAAACCGGATGCGAGCAGCACTTTTCAAACGATCCCTAAGGAAGACATCTGATAACCAGGAAGGACAAGAAGGAACGACGGACGGATATATACATTAGTGTATATGTTAGTATTGTCTATGTAATGTTTATAAACACCGCGAAAGGTGCCAGCCAGCCTGCAGGCGAAAGGATAACGTTTGAGCACCGTGATCCGCCCCGATAAACTCCGTCACAAACCGTAACGCAGAATGTCGCCATCCGCCTCGAGCCAAAGGATTAACGCACCACTGTGCGACACAGCCTCGAAAATGGAGCTGCGCTCAACGGGGAAGCTCAGTATCGAGCTTCCCACGAGAAAAGACGCGTCACGCTACATTTAAGTACTATTGTTCACTTTTAAGCGAGTTGCTCGTGTGGTTAAAACGAACACAGATGTTAGCTCGCTAGCTACCGAAGACGGAGACACTGTGCGCACTTCGCCGAGTCCTACCCGTCACTAACCGGTAAAAAAAAAAAAAACAATTCAGACGCAAACCGAAAAAACACATAACACAATGAAAAACATCAAATACACCGCGATCAAGTTTAGAATTTATTTACCATAGAATCCCGAAACACTGCCGACCCAGAGAAACATTCAGCCAATCGTGCACTTCCGGACCAGCGGTCAGAATGAGCGAATTCCGCTCCGGATGTGACGTCAAACACATACCTCACCCGTCCGCTCGTGACATTTTGTCGAAAGAAAAGATGCTGAAGAAGCTTAATCTTACACTGTACGAGAAGTTCTGTTATTGTCCGAGTGGCTCTTGCTGTTACTTTTCTTTTGTTATTTGTGTAGCGCTGCCGCCACACAGCCCCTGGACTTTTCGGGCGTGGGTTCGAATCTGGCTCAGTGTGTTTACATTCCCTCTGTGTGCGCATGGGTTTCATCCGGGTGCTGCGGTTTCCACAGTTCAAAGACGTTTCAGGATAATTTGCCAATTACTTTGTATTTGTGGCTGTCCTGCACTGAAAGGTGTTCCATCCAGGGTGTAGCCCTGGAGTAGAATCTATAAATCTCCGACTCCTTGTATGTTCTTTATGCCCAGCTTTGATTTTTAAGCCGCAGACTTGATCATTTTGCACACAGGTACTTCTCGCCCTACGTGAGGTTTTTGCCAAACACACAATATGCTACACACGTTAGTGACTTGTACCTCCAGGCAGTTCTGAGCTAATTTGCCAGAGTGAGGGATGATACAATGATACATCTTTTCTACAGAGTCCAAATTCCTCAGGAATTGCGATCAAAGTATGATAACCTGTCTCCTCATTTTGCCCCCCCCCAGCCCGGCTGTTCATGGTGTCTTAAGTCTCCAAACAGGAGGAGTTCATGTTTTCCTGCTTTGCTTCCTTACTCTTCAACTTTCACACAAACAAGGCTTTGTCAGAAATAGCACTGCTTAAATTCTTTGTGCTTGTTGATACATCAGCACACTTTATGATATTTTCCAGTTATTTGAACCTTTTCATTGCAGAGATTATTGGCTTATATTTTACATTTTGACTTCAGATTTGTTTTGCTTCTACAACTTTTAACACAATTCTGCCGTTCATAGTCAGTTCCAAGCGAAATAAAGGACAGCAAAACATTTGCCAAAACTGATGTAACATGACTTGTATACTTAACAAGTTGTAACATACAATGTCTAATATGTTCGGCAAGCAATAAACTGTCTCTTAATCTTACGAATACAACTGAACCTGGAAGGCTTTGTGTAGATCGATTTGTTCGTACCTTAAATCACTTTTACAAAATACATATTTCCCCACTAAGTTAAAATTCATACAAGTTAAATAACAGACTTCCACATTTTTATGGGTTATACTCTTTAAAGAATCGTATACATTAAAAACGCATCATATAACATATTAAAGGGAAAATAAAACTTACACAACCTACCTGGCTGTTGGGAAAGATCACGTGAATTTAAACGTTTACGTAAAGCCCAGCATCCACAAGGCGACAAGCAGTCTAGGTAGGTTGTGTGGAATAATAATTAAATAGAAATAAACATTGTGTTAACTTTTAACGGTACTAAAGTTAAGACTAATTTAACGACGAGCAAAAGGTACCAGTTCCTACGATGAAACTAGAAATCACTGATGTAACCACTTCTCAGGGATGGTGGATATTTGAGTGGTAGAGAGGGTGCAAACGATATTAAAAATACCACCGAACGGAGTTGCATCCAAACACAAGGGTATTTAAGTTTTATAAGTTGAGTTATTAAGCTTTACAACCGGAGTTTGTCATTTTGTCGCTCGTACATCCGCGCGGAACCACCGCTGTGCCGCGCGCTTTTCACCCGAACCCCTTCCCCAGCGCACCACGGGGATTAATGGCCGCTCTGTGTGCGCGGATACGTTCTTATTGTTTACATTTGCGAAGTGACCCAAACACGCACACGCAGTGTCTTACTGCCATGTCTCTCATGTCGCGCTGTGTTGCTGCTTACTGAGCGCAACCGCCTGTCCGCCGGCGCGCGCTAACCAGCTAGTTAATCTGGTCCAGACCCGTTGTCGCTTCGTTGATGCTGCGCTTTCTGTAGACAAATACGCGAGACCTGTTCCAGCAGCCAGGTAGGTTGTGTTCAGTCCGCGAGGTGACATGCAGTGGCGAGCGCGTGGCTCCTGGCATTAGACATTTCATAGCACTATTTTGGCCACAATGGTGACTTTCCTCGAACGTCCTTGCTGCCTGTATCTCTGCTTTTGTGCGGTTGTGGTAGTTAACGTGGATGCTTTAGTTGTCCGGTAATGCAAGGTCGAGCTTTATTGTCAGAAATGAAGCTGACTGATTGTTGTCTTCAACGGGGGTGGCACCCATGTTGCTGAGAACTAGTACCTGGGTGGGTTAACCAGTTGGCACCTCAGCACAGTGGTTTGGGTGCAGTGTCTCATGATGGTTTGTACTGGTTTACTTTGCAGCGATGACTCCACTGTCAGCATCCGCTGGGCTCCTCTGAACGCTGCCCGTGACTTTTGACCTCCCCATCATGACTGCATGTTCTCAGGGGGGAGCGTGAGTGCCGACTCTTCACTTCGACAGAACCACCTTTGGTCAGCAACCTGCTTTTTTACAAATAATAACTAGCATCACTTAAGGGTTTACTCTGTCTCCCAGCTAATGTGTTATGGACTAGATATTTGTGCTGAGCATCTGCTGCATGCTGAAACGTCATGTTACAGACGTTCCAGTTACGAATTTCTGAAGATGCGACTATTTTCTCTTTGTTTACTTCTAAATGTATTTTTTCCCTTGTCCAGTTTCAAAAGTTTGTTGCAAAGCGAACATTACCTGCATTTCCCCATCCATCTGAATTTCAGCTCCCCTTCACAAGTGTTTACAGCTCATGTCTGATGTTCCTGAAAGTTGTTGATCAGTCACAAGATGACAAGAATTGCACGTGTTTATGGGATGTATCAGTCAGCATTGTCAGTGTGTCGGGACTTTTAAACACGGTTTCCGGTTTTGCTCAGAGCTATTGTTCTGCTCCACTGTTTACACATCTTCGCTATTATGCGTTTCTGACGCATCAAACGTTTAGGACAGTGATTGCAGCTAAATCAACGCTGCGATCTGATGCTTAAACCAAAATACTTAAACTTTTAATTTGATTACAACCCTTGACCAATTCTTTTCAACTTTTGTCGATAACCGTCTCTAACCGCTTATGTTGAGTTTTGTCGATAACGCCTCGAAAGAAATAATGTAAATTTTAATAGAGATGTCAAAATAAATCCTACAACATATTATTATTGCTGTATCTTTTTTACATTACTTAACCAGCAGATAAATCAAGTTGCATCTTATATACACACAGACACACACACACACACACATTATTGTACTTTTAATTCATTGTATATATCATAAAGCAAAATGAAAGTGATCAGATGCTGACAAATGCAACACATTATTTCAGGTTAATAAAAACAGCAATAATGCATGGAGGAGAAGATGGTATTAATAAGCTTTTATTGAGACCTAGTGGTTGGATTTACTACAGAATTATTAAACAGACTTTGGTTTTGCATTTGTAAGTTAAGACTTTGTGTGTTGTGCTGTAGATGTCATCTGTGATCCTCTGATGTTTTGTGTTTCTGTAGAATTGAAACATGTTCAGTGTAGCCCAGACGTCCAAGTCCCAGTTCCTGGATAAAGCCAGGCAGGCCCGTGAGGAGCGGAAGGGGCTCAAGGAGCGCGAGAAAGCAGCCACCCAGATCCAGGCGCTTGTCAGGAGGTTCCTCTGTCGCTGCAGCTTGCAGAAGCAAATAAGGTCTGTCTCACATCTGGTGGTCATCTCTTTTTTGTAACTGTATTTTTTTAAGCAAAGCTTGACAAACCTGAAAGGGTTATGTCTCCTCCCGAGTAAAACGGGGAGTAGTTTTCAAAGCTACACAGGACACAAGATCCTTTTGAACATGCTTTAAATACTTGTTGCATATGGAGCCAGCAGATGGCATATAGTGGTTAGAGCTGCCACTTTGCACTCATTTTTTTTCTGTGTGGGACAGCAGAAAAGCTTGCCCAAAATTTGTTTACCTTCCCAAACACCATTAAGCATGTTGTAATAACTCAGTAATATAATCAATACAATCTTTCCTGACCTCACTTACACTCCAAACACTAACCCAAAACAAACCGGAGTGTTTTAGAGTCGGTGCTTGAAACTATTATTTAAAAACATCTTGATTTTGCAGGAAAGAGGTGGATGACTTCTTTGAAGCTTCTGATTCTGTAACAACGAGAAGAAATGCACTTTCCACGTTTAAAATTGCGAGAAAGCTATTGTTCATATTTGGCAAAGAAGATAAGTTGGTGAGTTTTAGGTCTAGTGTTTTGAAATAATTTAATGATTTTAGATTTGTTCTGAAAGTAGGAAACTCTTTGTGGTGGCAATTTATCATGTTATGAAATGTGTAGTTTTTATTGTATTACTGAGGAGTGTGTAATGCAATGTGTGTAGCCTTTGGTTTATTTATTTATTTTTTGCTCCAGAGGTTTGAGAAGCTCTGCCGTTTTATACTTGGAAGCATGGATGTTGAAAATGAACCAAAAGTAGGTGCAGAAATGACAGCATAACTTGTTTTGTGATGTAAACAGTGAAATCACTGCCTCCTTGCTGTGACTCATTTTACATTTTACCTTCAGGTGTGGTATGTGTCTCTGGCTCTGTCCAAAGACCTCACCATCCCTTGGATCAAACAGATCAAAGACATCCTTTGGGTTTGCTGTGAGTTCCTGAAAGTACTAAAGGTGAGCATCCTTTGCTGTGAAATCATCAAATGATGCAAATTTCTTTTGCCAGCACCGTATAAGAACATCATCCTTTCCAATTCATAGAAAAGAGATTAAAAAAAAAAGTAAAAATCACTTCTGTATGTAGTTTATAATTCCTTTATTATGATGTACAAGAACCAGTTGCTGTTTTGATATTTATTTTTAGCTTTGTGTAATTTTATTTGGGATCAATAAAGTCATGTATTCATTCGTTCATTTGTTAATTTCTTTCTTTTCATTTCTCTTGTGTAGCCTGATATACTGCAGGACAGTAAACTGGTGACACTGTATCTCACTATGCTGGTGACGTTCACAGACACCTCAACTTGGAAAATTATAAAAGGCAAAGGTGAACTTGAATTTCTTGTCAGTATTAATTGAGATTTTCTACATTACTAAATACATAATAATAAACTGGCTATTTTCCCAACGATGACCCGAACCACTCTGTTCCTGCTTCTGCTGTGCTAGGAGAAAGCCTCAGGCCTGCTCTCAATCGTATCTGTGAGAACATCATGGGTCACCTCAATCAGAAGGGATTTTATACCGTACTGCAGGTAGTGTAAGTTCCCTCAGATGAAACTTGACTGATTAACAACAGCTCTGGATCATAGAGCTACACAGAGACAGAAGCTGTACACCGAGAAACTCCAGACACATTCACATAAATAAACCAAGGCAAAAGATCACAATATCGGAAAGATACACTCATACACCATTCTGTAACAGGAACGGGATCGAAAATGGTGGTCAGCTGTTCCTGAATTAATCTGAATTGCCATCCAGATGTTGACTTTTTTTTTTTTTTTTTTAAGCAAGGAAAATAATAGAAACATTTTGCTCATCCTTTTTTTATATTTGCAGAGGAAACTTCAGTATGTTTGCATAATCAACCTGTATTCTCTATTATTGGAAAAGTTTTGGTTTTGATTAAATGGAGGCTTCAACTCAAGCTTTTAAATAGCTTACTGAGCACTCCCACTAATCTTGTATCCTGTCGCATACCCAGAATAAATGTATAGAAGTGCTATGAGTGGCCTTACATATTTATTTCAAACAGCTGGTGGTGTAGATGAGGAAGAATAGATATTGCTTTGTACTGAAGGACTTGGAAATAATTAAATGAATGCTGCTCCAGTGAACTTGTGACCTGTCATATTGCAAGAATAAATGTATTAAAGTGTAAGTTTCTTTCTACTGCTTTTCAGATTTTGCTAACTAATGGACTAGCACGGTCCAGACCATCGCTTTCAAAAGGAACCCTTACTGCAATATTTACACTTTCATTAAGGTGAGTTTGTTCTTTAAAGCCAGTGACAATTTTTTGCAAATGTAATTAAATTCTAAATAATGTTGCCATTACACTGGGTAGGTAGATGTTCTGCAGTGAAGTTATTACCTAGCTGTCTACATTTTAAATGGCTTGCTGACACAGTTCAGCAAACAAAAAAGCCACCTGGTTCAAACCTAC
Source organism: Arapaima gigas (assembly GCA_900497675.1). NCBI lineage: Eukaryota > Metazoa > Chordata > Actinopteri > Osteoglossiformes > Osteoglossidae > Arapaima > Arapaima gigas. The sequence continues at coordinate 835,385 of UFQX01000286.1, forward strand.
TATCATTACATTATTACGCTGTAAATAGGCAACAAAGAAAAATTTCCTGACATGAGTAATTGTATTAGTAACAATGGACTTATTGTCAGCTGTTAGCATTCAACAAGATGTTAAGGTGAACCGTATAACTGAAAGAATCCAAAAAAATTGAAAAGCTCTATAAAAGGTTTTGTTTCGTAACCCTGGAAACTCATGATGAATAACTTTTCGTTTATATGTTCCATTCCTTTTAGGCCTGTTGTTGCTGCTCACTTCTCCGATAACCTCTTGAGATCTTTCCTAATTCACATTATGTCCGTTCCAGCCGTCGTCTCCCACTTCAGCACATTAACACCCGAGGTAAGCCAGGAAGGCAGAACACGCATGAAACCTGTCCACATTGTCAGTGATCTAGAGTTCTAAAAACAGCATGGAACTGTTAAACTAGAGCATTTCTGCTTAAGTGCAGAGAAGCAGGAAATATTATGAATAATAATGTGAATGACCTCAGTTCCTACAGATGATTATCAGAGTTTCCTTTTGGTTTTCTGCAGTGCGTGACTACCATGCAGTCCCATGACATGTTCCGAAAGTTTGTCATTTTCCTGAGCCGGGAGGAGCAATGTGCAGACATCTGTATTTGTTTGGAGGGGAGTCACACGCTCTGTCTTCTGGGTAAATGTTCTGTCTGTTTCAATCTTGTGGCTAGAATATCATTGCTGAAGAATTTCGTTTTGGTTTTTCTGTGATTGATAACACTGAGCATTTAAGTCTCATGTAAGCTCATGTTTGTATCTGATCCTGTTGCGTGTTGTGTTTTTTTTGGGGGTCACATTTACAGGTAACCTGATTCACATGGGCTACCTCAATGAGAAGGTGTTGGAAGAGGAGGCCAGTCACTTTGTGAAGGACCTGACTGACATGCTGTGCTATTGTCAGCGATACGTATCGCAGAAGAAGTCTAACCTCACTCACTGGCACCCTGTGCTAGGCTGGTTCTCCCAAACAGTGGATTATGGGTCAGTAGAACTCAGCTTCAGCATTCAGCCATGTGCATTTAATTGCCTGCAAACCTAAAATTTTGCTTTTTGGTCTCTCTCTGGTACATTTGTCTAGACTCAATGAGTCCATGCCGCTGGTCACCCGGCAGCTTCAGTACCTGTGGGGTGTGCCTATCATCCGGACACTCTTCTGCGATGTCCTCAGTAAAAAACTGGAGAGCCAGGAGCAGACACCCCCTCCAGTGCAGCCAAGTACATCCCAGAACAACTTGCCAGTCAAGAGTAAGGCTTAGATTCTTCTGCAGCTTCTCTTGGTTAACTGAGATTTGGCTATTTTCATTTGGGTCAGAAGGCTTTTTTAAACCAAACATTGAAGAGGTGGTTACATTTACTTTGTCTTAAAGTAATTTGGCACCTTTGGTAAAGATAAGCAGAAAGAACAACAGAAATGTAGTCTTTAAATGAGGTGCAGTTACCTTCATTACCACTTACCTTGTAAGTTAAAAAAAAAAAAATCTCTCAAAAAATGTCTGCGTAATTGGGGTATATTCCTGTCCGTATTTTACCTTTTAGATACACCTGAGTCTTTATAAGCGCTTAGATGGTTATCCACTACTTCTTGTTTCACTGTGACAAAAATACAAGGTAATGACATAAGCCATTAGAGTGGAGTGAGGTGAATAGGAGAGTGAGGACCAAGGACTGAAAAATCTGGAAACATTCTTGGGGTCAGGAGTGGCGTGGCTATATGTTCTACCACATCATGAACCTTTTAGAAGACTAAATACAATTATGTTGCTGATGAACAACAAATACTTTTCTTTCATAGCTTTTTTTTTACTTCATCAAGCATACCAGTAACTCTGCAGGGCTCTGCCAAAGTCACCCCCTAAACGTTGGGAAGAATGTTGGCAAGGATTACAAAAAATACTTATATATAGTTTTATTGTGAACTTGTATGGTCTAATGCTCCATTTTCAAAGCCAAAATAGGTGCAGATATTTTAAGAGAAAATGAAAAAATTGAAATATAAATATGCTGTTTACATAAATCTTCAAACCCCACAGTTTAATATGTGGAAAAGAGCCTCCTTTTGCTGCTGTAATAATGTTACATACAGTTCTGGAGTTATTTTTTCCACAGTCACATTGTCAAATTTGCAGCTGTTTGGGTTGGATGATGCTGTGGCCCACAATTTTCAAATATTTCCACAGATTCTCAGTAGGATTGTGATCAAGACTTTGGGTCACTGTAGGACATTTACCCTTTTGTTTCTGAGCCAGTGTTGCTTTGGCTTTTTGCTCGAGATCATCGTCCTACTGAAATGTGAACTTTTTCCCAACGTTCATTGTGTCAGCAGACTGAAGCAGATTCTACCAGAGTATTTACCTGCATTTTGCTCCATCCATTCTTCTTTCAATTTTGATAAAGATGCCCAGTTGCTGCTGATGAAAAGCATCCAGCAAACTGGATGAACAGGTGCATCTCACAGCATAGATAGATGGTGTTATAGATTTGGACGTGTGATTGTCAAAGCACAGTGTTTGTCCGATACTGTTTTTACCATTGCACAGTATGTGAGTAGCTGCCTGCAGAATGGAGTCTTGATTTATAAAGTTGATTGATCCAGATGATGTGATGCACATTCAAGGAGCTGTTAGTAAATGAAGAGAAAAAATGTATCTGAGGAGAAAGAGCTTTTGACACCCTTTTAGCATGCTGAAAGGTATTCAGAAACTGAACCGCTGTGAGAATAAGTTATTGGTAATGTTGGTAATTCTGCTTGTATTTCCAGACCTCTTTAAGAGGGCTTTTCAGAAGTCTGCATCTGTACGCAACATCCTGAAGCCAGTAGGGGGGAAACGAGTGGATTCAGCGGAGGTGCAGAAGGTCTGCAGTGTTTGTGTACTCTATCAGACCGCCTTGACCACTCTGAACCAGATCAGGCTACAGATCCTCACTGGTCAGTTTGTCTCTCTGTGTCTCACAGTTCAGCCACCCGTATCTGTCTATGAAGGATTTCACTGTCAACTTTGCTTACCTGCCTCTGCCCTCTTCAGGCCTGACTTATCTAGATGACCTACTTCCCAAGCTGTGGGCATTCATCTGTGAGCTGGGGCCCCAGGGAGGCCTCAAGCTGTTCTTGGAATGCCTGAACAATGACACAGATGAGTCAAAGCAGCTCCTGGCCATGCTGATGCTTTTTTGCGATTGTTCACGGCACCTCATCACGTAAGACCATCACAGATCTGCCTGTTCAATTTCATGAGAGGGATAAAGGGTTATAGAGATTTGTTACAATTTTGATTTATGTACATACAGTAGTTGCAGCACATTTAGCTGTCTGTCTATATACCCGTCTTTCTATCTATTTGTTTACAGTTGATCCCTGACTTGCAAACTTATTTGGGACTGAGCTGGTTCATTACTTAAAATGATCTGAAGTAAAATGTGACATAGAGTAGGCCAGGTGGTCGTGGTTAATTCTGTGCACAATGACACAGTAGTTATGACAATTAAGAAGTAAGTAAGAAAATACAGTACAGAACCATGGCCAGAGCTCAAGCAAGATATCGAAAAAAATAAGGCAGTATGGTAGTCCCCCCTTATTCAAGACCCCCAGTGGATGCCCGGAACCGTGGATAGTACCGAACCCAATACATACTATGTTTTTTTTCTAAGTGACTAACGGGCAGGTAGCATATACAGCATGGATACGCTGGACAAAGGGATGATTCCCGTCCCGGGGGAGGGGGGGGGGCATGAGATTTCATCACTCAATTCAGAACAGCACGCAATTTAAAACTTATGAATTGTTTTTTTCTAAAATTTTCCATTTAATATTTTCCGACCACAGTTGACCGCAGGTAACTGAAACTGCGGATACAGGGACCACTGCACTTACTATTTTTAGTCACTATCTATAGGAGCATAGGGTGAGGCTTTGGCATCTGATTTGTATTATGCTAGCTCTGTTTATGAAAAGAAACATTAAAGAATTCTCAGAAAAATATTTTCATGACTTAAAGTTTATTACTTGCATTATTACTTGAAAGTCCATGAACTGGAGACCCACTGTACTTCTCAAATTTAGTACAATTGAAATTTAATGCCTGTCTCTCTGTCTATCATCTGATCTTATATCTGATTTATTTATTATCCCAACATGATGGAAACTCGCCTTTCCTAACTTTTTCTTGGTTTCAGCATTCTAGATGATATCGAATTGTATGAGGAACAAATTTCTTTTAAAACTGAAGAACTTGTCACCATCTCCTCCTTTCTGAACACCTTTGTGTACAAGATGATCTGGGATGGCATCCTGGGTAAGTCTGCTTGCACTCTGATGGGCACTGAGCTAACTGTGCATGTAAAGTTTACAGTGGGTGTCATTTGCATATTTGTGTGTTACCATGGTGACAGAGAATGCCAAGGGTGAGAAGTTGGACCTGTTTCACAGTGTTCATGGTTGGCTGATGGTGCTTTATGAGCGGGATTGTCGACGTAGGTTTTCCCCTGATGACCACTGGCTACGCAAGTGAGTGTCACTGGAGCCGCCAGTATTGTAATTCAATAGGTTTCCTTTTTTTATTTTGGTAACAGAAAGTAACTGGATTACATAATATAGAGACAAAATCAACATACTAGGAACGCTAAAATATATGACAGTACTCTGTACCACTCCAAAACAGAGGTACATTAGCAAGAGTGGTCATACAGCCCTGTCTCAGAAGATCCAAATGAAAAATGTCAAAATTAATAAATCATATACGATACACTCATCAATGACACGCAGTAATATATATTTTGGATATATATATATTTTGTTTTTTCCCTTTCCTCTTGACGACAAGTAGTGTGCACTTCACTCACTGTGATGTTTGTCCGACAGCATTAACAATATTTGTACTAAATGCACCTACTTTAATGGTAAGGCAGTTTAGTGATGTGTTAATACTTAGTTTTTGACATAAGGAGCACCAGGTAACTCAGCTAATACCCTATAAATAATAAAGACCAAGTTAAATACTTTGACTCAACTTGGAGTATAATCTAGCCGTCACCTTTCCCCAAAAGATTTTTACAATGCCAGATGAACTACAGTGAACCCCTTATAGATACTGAGGTTCTCTACATTAAATTGACATCTGAGGTGACAAATTGAACTCATGTAGTTTAATATAATTTTGTAACCCTGGTAATACAGTCTGCCAGCAAAAACAACAATAAAAGAAAAAAGTGACCCTGTGAAGGAGAAAATTAAAATGAATGAAGAGAAAGCAATGTCAGCACCCAAACAGCAGAAAGAATATCTATAAACAAGAATCATAACAGGCAGACTTTAAAAAGTGATCGCTAACAGCAGTCATACACGTCTTGATGGTATGATTTAGTTTTAGTTTTTTTTAACCAATGACCACTGCTTCAATGAGATTCTCTATTGACTCATCTTGCTTGCATGCTCAGGGACTTGAAACCAAGCCTTCTTTTTCAAGAGCTGGAGAAGGGCAAGAGAAGAGCACAACTACTACTGCAGTATATTCCCCACGTCATCCCACACAAAAATGTGAGTGACCTGCAAGGGAAGAAATTTTTCAGGGAACTTCTGGCAATCGTATACCTTCTCATCTGTTCATCTGTCTCAAGGTACACCCACCACCGTACAGTGCTTTACCCTCGTGCTTTTCCTGTTAACAGAGAGTCTTGTTGTTCCGGAACATTGTGACAAAAGAGAAGGAGGCCTTGGGATTGGTGGAGACGAGCTCTGCATCCCCTCATGTTACTCACATCACCATCCGTCGCTCTCGCATGCTGGAGGTACTGAATATCACCAAAAATCACTACCATCAAACTACAGGTGTTCTGCAGCTTCAGTAGGTGATGCCATTTCTTTGTTCTCAGGATGGCTATGACCAGTTGCGCCGACTACCTGTCAACTCCATTAAAGGTGTGATCAGGGTAAAGTTTGTCAATGACCTTGGGGTGGATGAGGCTGGAATTGACCAGGATGGAGTTTTCAAAGAATTCCTGGAGGAGATCATTAAGAAGGTCTTCAACCCAGCACTCAACCTTTTCAAGGTATGTCCTCCTAAAACCTAAATCCTATTGGTCTGTTGTTACGAATCTTTATTAATATCATTTAAAGGTAATCAGCATAAGCAAGTCTACTTCTTGCCTATTCAGTTTTTTTATTTTGCATGTTTATTTTAGACCACCAGTGGTAATGAGAGGCTCTACCCCTCCCCAACCTCCAACATCCATGAAAACCACCTGCAGCTCTTTGAGTTCGTGGGGAAGATGTTGGGGAAAGCTATGTACGAGGTGGGTTTGGTAGCAGCAATCTAAGTATTTTGGTTATTGTAAAATCTTTATCACACCCCGAAACTCTAAAGTCTGCTTATGGAATTTAGTAAATGACATTGGTGCTCTATTTCATATTCCTGTTATGGAATTTGAGTCTTAGGTTTTCTTTTCTCAAAATGTACTATTTTGAATGTTTTGACTTTACTTCTAAGGTGGTTTCAGTTTAAAATGATTTAGATCAAGACAAGTTACAGCAAAAGGAGTCATAGGATAAAAATGAATTTGTGAAAGCTCTGGAAGGAGTCTGTTTTGTATTCTTTAGAAGCTTGAACCATAGTAATCCTGATAGACATTACATTTATTCATTTAGCAGATGTTTTCTTCCACAGTGACTTATAATGTTAAGCGGTTTATGGGGATTTAGCCATTTTTACAGCTGAGTAGTTTTTCCTGGAGTAATTTGGACAAGCTCCTTGCTCAAGGGTTCTACAGCAGGTGATGGGTCTAAAACCTGAAACCTCAGACTCCAAAGGCAATAACTCCAACCACTATGCCAAAAGCTGCCCCCAGCTGATGAATTTAAAGTGCATTACTGAAAATTTAACTACTATAAAGCCATTTAAAAAGTGTCTTGAAAAGGCTATCTGGACAAATTGAATTGTGGTGAAAGTTCTGGAATTTTAATTTACAGTACTGTATATAACTGTGAGGTCAATAAAGTCATTAGTTTGTGCATTTACCATCTTTCTTGTATCACTCCTGTTTATTAGCTATTGTGACAGAACTGCATATTGCCTAGTTTCTGCGCCTCTATCTAACATGCAATTTTTTTCAAAATATATTATAATATACTCTGTTAGGATATCCATAATGGATAATTATTGCTCTTAGGTGAATTTTTTAGTAAAATCATAACTAGTAAAAACATTTTAAAACTATAAATTCCTAAAGTCATCAAGCCTCTCACCTCCTGTGTTGTCCAGGGCATTGTGGTGGATGTGCCCTTTGCTTCTTTCTTCCTGAGCCAAGTTCTTGGTCACCACCACAGCACCTTCTACAGCTCCATTGATGAATTGCCCTCCCTGGATTCTGAGTTCTACAAAAATCTCACTTCCATAAAGGTCAGGCACCCTGCAGCTCAGACCTCTGCTTCTATTTAATCTTTCCTGCTTCCTCACCTGGTTCTTTTGTGATCGTAGCGTTATGATGGCGATGTCAGTGATCTGGGCCTGACCTTGTCGTATGACGAAGACGTCATGGGGCAGGTAACGTGAGCTAGTCGTCCACAGTGTGGTTCTGTGTCTCAGCCGTTCGGTCATAGTTTCCCAGCACACATGATGCTCCCAGGTTAAAAAACTATGGGTGTGTCTCCTCAGCTGGTCTGTCATGAGCTGATTCCAGGGGGAAAGACTGTTCCTGTCACCAATGAAAATAAGTAAGTTTGTCAAAACCAACCAGCTTTCCCTCATTAGCAAAAGAATGTATTTTTCTCCCAGAATGGTTCATTATGGTGAGAAATCAGGAATCGAAACGAACAGGTCAATGTGCAGCACCTGTTCAGAAGCTATGAGTGCCCTGCCTAACCCCAGCCAGTCCTTAAGCCTGTCCCCTCCGTTCTAGGATCAGCTACATTCATCTCATGGCGCACTTCCGCATGCACACGCAGATCAAGGACCAGACTGCGGCATTCATCCGCGGCTTCCGCAGCATCATCAACCCCGAGTGGCTGCACATGTTTTCCACTCCAGAGGTGCAGCGCCTCATCTCTGGAGACAATGCTGAGATTGACCTGGATGACCTAAAGTGAGCGTCAAATTCATTCACTGTCTTTGTATCTATTAACACACAAAACTGCCAGCGCATTTGCAAGTTCTTTTCTTAAAAGCGGGATGCCAGGACCATTCCTATAACTTGAACTTTTTGGTTTTGGCCCATAACCATGTTCTGCTGTTTTCTATGTATGTAAGTGATATTATGGTCAGCTGATGCTTTTTTTCTCCAAAGTTACTTAAGTGTTAAAATACATATAACTACATACCCATTTACACAACTTGGTACTTTTTTATTGGAACAATTTAGGGTAAGCGCTTTGCTCAGTGATACTAGAACAGGTGATAGGATTCAGACTTGGGTTCTTCAAGTGGAAGGTGGCAGGTTTAACTGCTGTGTCACCTACTGGCCAGTTGTTGTTCTTTGTGAACTCATAGAGTGTTTCTGAAAAAAATGACATGTTCTGTATTGAAAGTTCAGTAAGATTTTTCACCTTTTGCCTTCAGAAAACATACTGTGTACTATGGAGGCTTCCATAGCAGCCACCGCGTGATCATTTGGCTTTGGGACATTTTATCCAATGACTTCTCAGCCGAAGAGAGAGCCATGTTCCTCAAGGTGACTCACCGTAACACCCTGATGCCTCGGTTGTGTGTAACAGACCTGGAGTCTGTCCGCTTATCTGTGTTGTTTTTTGTTGGCCTCAGTTTGTCACCAGCTGCTCCCGCCCCCCCCTCCTGGGTTTCGCCTACCTCAAGCCCCCCTTCTCCATCCGTTGTGTGGAAGTGTCTGATGATCAGGTGAGACACAGTTGTCACATGTAATCTTTCATCTTTGCTGCAGTTTTTTTTTAAATTTCTGTCAGGGCTCATTTTCCCAGACATTTTGTGAGGAAGAAGTTGTGTTGGATTTGTTATCTCAAATTCTGTCTGTGGCTCTGTGTGTCATGGTGGCACAGCAGGTAGTGCTGGTGCCTCACTGCCTGCTCCAGAAGTGGTTTTGTATCCAGCTCAGCCTGTGTGGATTTGTTCTCCCCGTGTTTCTGTGTTTCCTCCTGCAGTTCAAACATACATATTTCAAATGAAATGGGGACATTAAATTGCCCTTACTCTGTTTGTGTGCGCGTGTGTGCACGTCTGTGTGTGTGTGTGTGTGTGTGTGTGTGTGTGTGTGTGTGTGTGTGTGTGTGTGTGTGTAACTGTGTTTCGTTGCTCTATTGTATGGACAGGCAGATACTGTCCTTGTTCCATTAATATCAGCGTTACGGACCAGAATACTGCTAGTAACCATCCAGTAGCTGTGTGATTTTTGGACATTCCTATGTTGTGCTATGACTGGTATTCATGCTAATTTAGTGTGAATTTGTTGAAACAACATTTGTTGAAATTTGTTGAAACACCAGATTTGCAGAATGAATTTAAAAGCCCTAAAATAGTTGTGGATATTTGGCCACACTATACTAAGTATGACCACACTAATAATGTGACGGAGGACAGGAGTTGACGCACTGCGGAAGTTGGACTGGTGTTGATATGGTGGCTGCCTGTTTAACGTTTACAGTGTTATAAACAATTAAGATGTATCTAGCATTTTAAATATCCTCATGGAAAGGCATCAGCTAAATTCCAATGAATAATAATGACGGCGATGATAATAATGTGCGCTTGTGCCTGTATTACTCTACCCAGGACACAGGAGATACACTGGGCAGTGTCCTCAGGGGCTTCTTCACCATTCGGAAAAAGGAACCTGGAGGCCGCTTGCCCACCTCCTCCACCTGCTTCAACCTGCTCAAGCTGCCTAACTACAGCAAGAAGAGCGTACTGCGCGACAAGCTCCGTTACGCCATCAGCATGAACACGGGCTTCGAGCTCTCCTAGAAAGTCCACCCTCTCTTCAGCCTCTGAGATGCATCCATGTACATTAGAGCTCCACCCCAAACCTCGGCATTCAGAGGTGCTACACAAACCAGAGAATCCACCCCCATGCTAGCGTATGGCCGCGCCGCTCTCTCTGACTTGGAGGTGTCTGAGGTGGCTGTGTGTGTGGATATGGCAAGCACAGACATTTAAGTGTAGGTTTTGACCTTTAAAAACCTGACTTTCACAGAACTGGAGAAGATGCCCTTTTTGCTAACACTACCCGTCCTTAGCTGTGATTTGACTTATTATTATAACTTAAATATAATTTAAGTACACGCCTAATAATGGCTTCAACTGTAATATTCCTCAGGCAGACGAGCAAGTCTTAAGATCTCTCACTACATGTTTGTTTAACTGGAGAGCAATACAGCCTCAAGCCATGAAACACTTATGATCAAAGAAGTGCTGGGTATTGATTGAATATATAAATACAGGAACTTGTTTAAGCTACAGCCAGAAATATGTTGTATCTGAGTATGCATTTTTTTAAACTGTGTTGAAAACACATTTTTGAAGAGGAAAAAATGTTATTTTTAAAGATGTACAACATAGTGGAGGAGGACACTTAATGTTTTGATGTTTTTTTTTTTTTTTAATAGTATTCCCCCCCCCCCCCCTATTGAGTCCACGTTGGCTGATATTCCCACATGACCACCCCGGCACTGTTATAGTTACACTCCTTTACAAGCTGCTGTCTTTTGGGATTGGGTAAAATTGAAAAGCAGTATCTTGCTCCTCAGTGGTGCTGGACTTTTAATTCTTAAAGCTAGCATTGATTTTCCCTGTTACTGACTGTATGAAACCCAGAGGTGAGACCTTTTGCTAAATTGCTTTTAAATCACCCTCCCCCTGGCTTTGTATATTTTTTTTAATTTTTTGATGCTGATTGAAGTTCAACTTAAGGTTGCACCTTTGCACAGAAAATTTGTACAAAAGGGTGTCAGTTGCTTCAAGCCCCAGATAGCGCTAAATTGTGAAGCCTTTTTTATGAATGATAGCTTTATGCACAAATGCTCCTTATTGTTTCCATCATTTGTCCTTTTTATTGCATCTGTACAGACAAACAAATTGTCTGTCCCTCCTCTCTGTGAACCTACATCGTACTTCCACTCACACATCGGCTCCTCGGAGGCGGCTCCTCATGCGTCTATGACTGTGTCACGCTGTCAGTTTATATCTCTTGGAATGAAGCCATACATTGGAGGGAAGACCCAAACACAGAGGTCAGGAGGAGCCTGGAAACCTCGAGCCACATGGTTTGCACATGTTGGACTGTCCGTAGGAACAGCTCTGAGGTGCGGGTAGCAGGGTCAGGGTTTGCCCACCTGCTGTCACGGACCTGGGTTCAAACTGTCCAGCTGAAAGCGGGGAAACCGGCACGCGCACAAGCCTCTGGGACACAAGTAGATACGTATCAAACCTTTTTAACCCGCTGGCCTATCCCTTGAAACCGAAAGCAGGGTTTTCACTTTGCACTCCTCTGTTTAGTGGTAAGGAGGATGTTCATGGGTTCCGGGCTTTTCCCTTTTTAAAATGGTGTCTAGTGAAATGTTGCATATGGAACTGAGCATTTACAGGGTTACCTGACACTGGCGAAGAGCTGTGCCATGCAGATTTGTGTGCAGTCTTGCAAAACTGGGGAGGGAGGTGAAAGGTTCACAGGAAAGATCACTGTGGACTGAGGAAAAAGCAATAGCTTATGTCAGACTTATGCAAATCTGTCTTTCTGATGCATCAGCCAGTGTGTTTTTTCTGCAGGCTTTCTAATCGTCAAAAGTCCCCCCCAAATTGTTTTACCCATAAATAGTTTAGAGGAGACAATAGTGTGAAGATGCCCCGCTCCATAAAACAAAGTGCCCAGACTCTTAACGTGAATTGTTGCAAATTGAGCAGTTGGTAAAATCGGCAACGTGTTACTTGCGAATTAATCTGGACCGATTTGGCCGCAGGGGGGCTGAACAGAAGGTGTCAAACTGGGTTATTTTGCTGGTTCTTTTGACGTGTCTCCCTCTGAATTTGTAGTTTTCCATATCTTCTATACAGTTGTGTGCTACAAAAAAAAGAATAAAAGCCTTTGTTCTAACCCAAGGTCAAGCCCCTGAAGAGAGTCTGCATGAGGATGGATGTTGCAGGTTATTACAATGCTGCAGGTGTGAATTTGGATTACAGTCTAGTTATGGATGTATTTTAGACACACCTGCATGTCTCAGAAAACTGTACCTCAGATCAACCGGCCCTGCTCTTGTATCCCTCCATAGAAAAGAAAAATGTAACGTAAGTCTGTAAATATGTGACTGCTGAGACGAGTGATGGGTGGAAATTATATTAACATTTGCTTTCCCAGAGTAGGATGAAAATCTTAGTCGTAAAGGATTCCTGCAGGTGTTTTTGTTTCTTGAGGTGATCTGTGCTGAATTTTGCAAACGCCCCTGATGTTTTATGAGAAAGGGCTTTCTTTAGTTTTCAACGTGCTGTAGTCACACTAGTCTTGTCCTAACGCTGCCTTAAGGGCTTTCTATATACAATCAGTTGTTCTGATGTCAAACCGAATGGAGATGTTGAACGGTGCTGGATTTTTCTCAGCAGACGTTTCGGCGTCAACAAGCGGACTGAACTTTATCACTGAAGCCACCTGTTACTGAGATGATGACGATGATGTCGGTCCGTTTAAGAGGCTGGAGATACCAGGAAGATACCTCACAAGCTGAGCCTAGTGTGATCTCACTCCACAGTGTTTAATGATGTCATACAATTTTAGAGAAGAAACAGTCTAAAGTACTGTCTCCCTCTGTACTCTTGAAGGTGTCTTTGACAATTGAAATATGGTTGCACTGTTTGAAACTCTAGATGTGTTGAAGGTTGTTTCAATGTAAAATGAATCATGTATAATCTCATTCAAGTTATATTTTTGTTGTAATATAACAACTGGTAACCACTCATGTAAACCTTTTTTTTTTTTAAATACAACTGGATGAGTGTCTTTTGTCTGTGTTCTGTGAATAATCCGTTGTGATGCTATTCTCTCCGTGTGTAATAATACAGCTCAAATTCTACACATATCTGCCCCACCCCCCCCAAAAAAACATGTTTTTTTCTGAAAGGAACTTTAATAACTATATATCTGTACTTTCTACTGTATATTGAAACTGTAAAATAAAACTCCAGTTACTGCTTTTATAATAAGCACATGAGACTTAAGTCCCCGGTTTGGGAGAAAAATGAAAATGTATTTATGATGATTGATTCTCCTGAACTGGTGTGGAAATATGTTCAACTTTTAATTGGATTTTTGTATAATAGGTAAGCAGTTTCAAAGAAACCCCCCTGTTGCACTGTAATGTGGTGAAATGAGCTGTAAAATAAGCCTAGGTGCTCAAAAGCATCAATCCTTGTACTAAATTGCTACAAACTACATATTTTGGTTGCAGAAGTGGATGTTTTATGAAAAAGGATTATTTCTGATTTTTTAAAAAATTTTCACTGACCACTTAATCCAAAGCTATTTTGTGTACATGACACATTTGTTTAAAACAGTTAACAAACATTAATCAGGGTCACAATTATTTTGACTATTATTACATTAGGCTGTTTTTAGTTGTATTACTTTTACTTTTTTCATCAAATGGGTTTTGAACCAGCTACCTTCAGACTGTCCACCACTACATTACCTGCTGCACCACACCTATCTGCATGACATGCCAACAGGTGGTTTTTTTTGACACCCAGGTGTGAGTCCCACTCCTGCTGTTGTACCTTGGAACCAGGTACTTTGCCTTGAACTCACCAGCAGGAAAATCCAAAGTTCAAGGTTCTACCTTTCTGTCTTTTACAGATGTAGAAAAGAGCTGGAAAGGTAGTTTCTCCAGGACTGTGATGCTCAGTACACTAAACAGACAGCGCGATAACACAAGACAACAGACAAATTAAATCGATGAATAGGTAAATAAACAAATAGACAAGAATAAGATGATATATGGATAAATAACGGACAATGTAATAGTTTAAAAATCAGGCCAAACTGCTGATGGCTCCCCAGAGGCACTGCAGTTCCCATATAGTTCCATAAATCAGTAAATCATTTAATGTACAAACCTAAGATTGCAAGCTGCTTCGAAGATGTCAGTTAAATAAATTTAATATTATATTTTCAGTATAATTATTCCACAGCCCACGGCCGGTACTCACTTTCCCGCCGTATGGAGAATAGCGTCACACGGTGGTTACAGGCATACTTTTTGTAAGGATACATGTTTGTTCGGAAAAACTTTTTTCATGTGTTGTTGATGAATTTTTATTTGATTTCCTGTTTATTTAATTTAAGAAAAAAACTGGGACCGGAGGATTTCTGTTGAATTTCGGCAGGTGCGCGACCTCGGGACGAAGTGCCAACTTGTCGAGTAACAGAGATGGGAAAAACCGCGTGATCTTATCGATCTCATCCCTCGGGGGGAAAAAGATAAATACACGTCCATGTTGTTCCTTAGTGAAAGTTTCCGCCTGTGAACCTTTATTTTTGCGGTGTGGGAGTTGCGGGAGCGCGAGGTCGCAACTGGATGAGGCGCGGAGCGCGCGCCGTGGGAGGGGCCGCCGGGCGCCTTAAAACCAGACCCGGCGGAGGGGCCGCGGTCTCCGGCATCATGAGCTCCCCGACGAGCCCCTCTCCGAGCCGATGGTTCAGGTCCCTCCGAAGGTAAGACTTTAAAACTGCCCCCCCCTCGTGCCGGAATGAAGAGACCCCAACTGTGAGGGTTTTATGAGGTCGCTATTCGAGTTAAGTTTGAGCGTCTCAGGTAACAAGCCGAGCCGCTGTGGTAGTGAAACTCGCTGCCGCAAATGTGGCCTTTAAGTATGTCAGTACAGAAAACTGTACCATTTTTTGGTTTATTATTATTATTATTATTATTGAACTGATGTTTTGGTTTCAAACTACCTCAGTCTGTGTGGGTTCGTGTGCGTGAGAGAGAGGGCGAGAGTGTGCGGGAGGGACGGAGTGCGCGAGAGAGATTTTGTGTGTAATACAATAACTGTGGTAATATAATAACAGTTAATATAGTATAAAATAATAGGTACGTTAGAAATAAGGCTGCAGTGCTTGTGGATAAGCAGTGTGATGGTGTGGACTCATGAGCCGGAGATGACTGAGCTCAACTTCATATGTGCATAGATGCTTGCTTGATCTTCTCCAGCAGGGTATCCAGATGGGGAAAAGGTAAAGAGACAATAGTGTCTTCCAGGACCAAGTCTGCGGACCCCTGTGTGAAGAGCTGCCCGGCGGCGTGTGCTGACCTGCTGAAGAGGGCAAGGGCAGCCTTTCGGGCCGGCCGCACCTCGAAGGAGAGCTTCCGCCACGTGCAGCTGGAGGCCCTCATTCGCCTGCTTGCGGATCACGAGTGCGACTTTGTGGACACGCTTTCCAGGGATCTTCATAAGGTTTGGGTGAACCTGGGGTCTAAAAATACTTCATACCAAGGGTTGCTGAGGAATCCAGGTGCTAATCATCCAGGTGTTGTTTGTAATTTCACTCTAAAGGCAGCTACTGTAGATTCACACTCTTCCTGCAGGACTCGAATGTCATTTAAAATGCTTTGCTTGCTGCAGTCTTTACAGAAGTGTAGCTCCTTTTGTATGTAACTCTGGGCTCTGTTATTCTCACAGCCCCGGTTTGAGACCGTGATGTCGGAGCTGGTTGTGGTGAAGAATGAAGCTCTTTACGCCACCAGCAACCTCAGGAAGTGGATGGAGCCGCAGCGTATTGACAGGACCCTGGTGAGATCGTGGAACAGAACATGATCAAGTCGATGGACTCCAAAATGATATCAATTGCCTTTGTGTGTGACTGACTTTGAAAGCATGCTGTATATGAATAACAAAGTAGATCTTTGCTGTGGCCCTCAAAAGCTGATTATTTCACGGTCTTACCCACAGCAGGCTTAGCCTGGTCTTATGCTCCATGTTGTAATACACTCTGGTCACAACATGGTTCCCCACAACATACCAACATCTCTGGGCTTTTTAGTTTCCAATCTTTTGTCTCCTGTGTTTGAGCAGCCTTGAGTGACCAAGTGCTCATGTTCTGAGTGGCAGGTGACCTCTTTGGATGAGTGCATGGTGGTGAGCAAGCCTCTCGGGGTTGTGCTTGTGGTAGGGGCCTGGTGTAGCCCGGTGCAGCACTGCCTGGTGCCACTCATTGGTGCCATTGCTGCAGGTAAGTGGGGCTCATCATGCATCCACTGTTCATTAACATCTGTCCATTAGTGATCTACACAACACAGGTTTTCTTGATCTTACTGTAGAGAAGTGAAGAGCACAAGTCAACAATGGTTATTAACTGGCTAGTGACAGTTGTCTGTATGGCAGTTACTTAAAATACCTTCAGTTTAAGATTCTTTATACATGTCGTCCTGCACATGTATGCACACCCACCTGAAGTCTGAACCAGAACCAGTCACAAATCTGTTAGGTTTATGTCACAGTTGAAACAGCAGAAACAGCGTTGTTTAATTCCTTTATAGAACCCCCCCCCCCCCCCCCCCCCCCCCCCCCCCCCCCCCCCCCCCCCCCCCCCCCCCCCCCCCCCCCCCCCCCCCCCCCCCCCCCCCCCCCCCCCCCCCCCCCCCCCCCCCCCCCCCCCCCCCCCCCCCCCCCCCCCCCCCCCCCCCCCCCCCCCCCCCCCCCNATTTTACTGGAACAAAAACCATACTGGGGTATGTCGATCAGGGCTACTGCAGTAGGAGTGGGATTCAAAACTGGTTTCTTTGAGTTCTTGTAAGAAAATTAAAAGAAAATGATCTAATAGCTTAAGTCTCCACAGCACTTGCCCAGATGAGAACTGGATCACTGCAGCTCTGAGTAGATAAGCAAATACACACATTCCTCACATAACAGGTTTAATCTGCCCTGTAAAGTCACCCTCTGAAGCAAACTCACTTTTTGAGGGACACAGGTTTTTATATATTTTATAAATCTTTTTGCACTGTATGCAAAAACTTTGCCTTTCAGAGTTGGCACAGTGGTATTTTTCACATTTAACAGTCAAGTTCATTAAACTCAAAGGTTGTTTAGCATCTTGAAACTTTAATTACTTAATTACCAATATACAGTGTGTGACACACACACACACACACACACACACACACACACACACACACACACACACACAGTGCAAGACATGGAAATTTACCCACAGAGGACAGGTTTCATGAAGTATATAACATGCATTTATACCTGCTTTTTGAAATGCATCTCTGAAGATGCTGTTCAGTGTGTTGACCCCGTGTGACATGTGTTGCAGGAAACTGTGTGATCATCAACCCATCTGAAACCAGCCCTCACACTGCAAAGCTTCTGCACAGAATTATCCCTTCTTACTTGGATAATGTGAGTGAAGTGCTCTGTTTCACATGACTACTTATGAAGACTGAAATGGTGTAACTGACATTACGATTCTGCACCCCTTGGAGCCTGTTCAGAAGCTGAACTGGTAACGATGGGTAGTTCAGAATTTTTTTTAAATTTATTTTTTTGACAGTGAAGGAATGTGGCCTTTTATTTGTTTGGCCAGATACTGGTTTGCTGTATACCATGTGCTTTAATAGCAGTCCATCTCTGCTTGTTGGCAGGAGTGTTTCCATGTGGTCCTCACAGGAACCAGTGACGTACCAGAATTGGTGGATCTGAGCTTTGACCATGTCTTCTTTACAGGTGAGGCCACCCATTGCATGAACTCATCTGCTACTTGCATGTATCTTACTTCCCAGTTTGACGTTCAGCCACATAAAGGAGTTAACGTGTGACCTCTGATCACGAAGGCAACAGTGCACTTGGTAGCAGGGTAGCGTTGGCTGCAGCCCGGACACTCACTCCCGTCACCCTGGTTCTGGGTGGGAAGAATCCGTGCTACGTGGACCAGCACTGTGATGTGGCCGCTGTGGCGCGGCGTGTTGCCTGGGCCCGCTTCCACAATGCAGGTCAGAGTGCTGTGGCACCCGACTACGTTCTGTGTCACACAGACACCCAGCCACAGCTCTTACAGGCCCTTCGCAGCTGCCTGCATCAGTTCTACGGCCCAGACCCCCGTGAGTCCAGGTGCTTTGGGCGCCTCGTTTCCAGGAACAACTTCAACCGTGTGCGAGACTTGCTTTTGAAGTCTGGGAAAGTGGAGATTGGTGGACAGATGAATGAGGCAGAGAGGTACATTGGTGAGTGGAATGTGAGTTCTTATTGCTCCTATAAACCTGTTATGATGTGAAAATGGCAAATGTGATGGAGAAAAATCCAGCAGTTCCACCCAAGGGTCCAGCTTCAAACCCCCTCCTGCTGCAGCATCCTTGATCAGGGGTCCTGCCCTAAATTTGAGACATTAAAAATCAATGAGGCGTATAAATGAGACCTTTGCAAATCAGTGCGAGTAGCTTAATGTTGCAAGTCAGTTTTGCGAAGTGGCAGCTGAAGAAATAAAGTGCTGAAGCACATAAGTGAATGTACATCACTGCTACTTTTTGTTGTAATAAATCATATCCCATAAAGAAGAAGCCTATGTTTGGTAAAGCTGTAATGTGGTTATTATACCCAGCAGATTTTCCACTTGAAAATGTTTAACAAAACAAAGTAATTGAGGTATTACTATAGATCAGCATTGTAGATGTATGCTTGAGAAATGGAGCACTTGATGAAATGATGCTGTCACTTATACAGTATGTCGTATAAATGATGTTTTAACACTACGTCTGACATGATGATTATACCTTTGATAATGGCAAATAAGCACAAAAATGACAGTCTGTTAGGATAAAAAAATATTAAATTCCAGAATTCCCCCCATAGTGTTTAAGTTATGGTAAGTTACTCAAGGGGCTAAAATAAGTGCCATCACACTGCAGCACCTTTAGGAGATAAAATTCATGGAGGTATTGCTGTATATGAGTGGAGTCTGACAGTCAGTTCCCTTGGTGCTGTATTCATGTTAGTTGTACTGTCATATTTGCAAAGCACCCACAGTTTTGACAGAGGTGGTGGAGACAGACCCCATCATGCAGCAGGAGGTTTTTGGCCCAGTCCTTCCAATTTTGACAGTCCAGAACTTGGATGAAGCCATTTCTGTCATCTGTCGCCAAGAAAAGCCACTTTGTGTGTACGCCTACTCTAGCAACAGCAAGGTAGACCGTTGTGGAGCTATAAATGGGCACATCTTCAAGGTGCTATATCCAAAGGTGACTGCCATCATTTCTGTGCCTCCTTTGCAGGTCATTTCTCGGTTGATGAATGAAACGTCCAGCGGAAGCTTCTGCTCCAATGACTGCATCTTGCAGAGCTTGTTGGTAATGCTTCCCTTTGGAGGTGTCGGTAAGAAAGCAACTACTGTGTTCTTAGCGGTGTACATTTCCTAAAATAACAGCTACTCCATGCAGGAGGAACATCAGGGATTCTCCCATGACTTAAATGCGTCACCTTAGTGACGAACCTTCAGGTGTTTGAGCACCCATCATGATAAATATGCATTCTGTGCACGTGCTGGAGATCAAACTCCCTAACTTTGTATCTCCCCTCATCCGGTGCCAGGTGCCAGTGGAATGGGCACGTTCCATGGACGCTACAGCTTTGACACCTTCTCCCACAGGAAATCGTGCCTGCTGCGCAATACCCACATCGAGTGCATCACCTACCTGCGCTATCCACCCTACGAGGACCACAACCTGTCACTGATGTCATGGGCCAGTACTCTGTCCAGCAGAAGTCAAGGCTGGTGTCAGATCCTGTGACATGATGATTGCCAGCAGCACATCCTTGCTTAAATGGCTAGAACTAAAGGAATTCCACATGAAACTGTAGGTGACAAACTTTAACTTGAATTTAATCTGGATTATATGCATCCTGTTCCTGTGTGAAAATGGTTAAATATGACAAACTCTGGCAGCTAATAAGGAAAAGTAAATGTTTTCATATGGTACACTGTTCTTGCACATAAGCCTCACTTTTCCTGTGCACATGAGGAGAAAATATTGATTCCTTTAATATTCTCTGTTTTTACTTCCTGTGGTGATGTGGTGACTGTTTATAACATACCTAGTATTTTTCAAAAAATATAACTGTATTCTTAGCATAAATTTAAATGTTCTAAAGAGAATTTGTAAATGGCTTATGAATAAATTGTAACTTGCCCACTGCTGTATGATACTGTCATGTTGAGTACTGTTAAAAGAAGGGGGTGGAACTCCTCCGAAATGTGGTGTATGACAACCTTTGGACTCTAAGGAACTCCATACATGAGTTAGACTGCAGTGATTCTGAATCAGTCCTTGGAAGCAGACAGGTAATAGTACAACTCATTCAGCACACAAGAGCTGTCACTTGAATATTTTGAATTTATTCTATTATACAGACCAAATGTCTGAAGATTAAGCTAATTTGACATAACCGGAGGTTGGAGTGACTGCTCAAAGGGTCCTGTATGTAAAAGCAATTTTTTGAAATTTTTTTTAATACTGCTTTTCTATCGAACATTGAGATGAAAGACCTATACTGTACAAATATTTATGAGATTGCCATAGTCAGAGGCTAGAAGCTAATAACCTGACATCCAGGGGCAGGTAGTCTGCTGATCTTCATCACGTAGTTTTCTGTTCCCATCGGCACAGAGTGATTGGTGTCAGAGGGATCAAATGCTCTGGTAGTGGTGGCTCCCTGGCCACCACAGGGTACTGAGAAAATAACAGGGGGTTAGAGACTGAGAAAGATGGTAGAGAACTTTAAACTAGAAGAGATCCAGAGGTACAGCAGGCAGTCTGTACAGCACCAGTGCATCATGGTGTTCTGCCTCCTCAGCACTGTTTTGTGATGGAACTTATTTTAGCCCTTTGAGTAACTTAAATGTTTTTATATTTGAATGATTGTTTCAGTAATTCTAGCATGAATAGCTTGAGGAGGCTGCCACCCTCTGATATGTCCACCTTGATACACAGCATAAGGAGTAGAACTAACACTTGTTTTTTTTTAAAATGTCACGTGTAATTTTTACCACTTTCAAATCCCTTTGAGTCGTCCCCCCCACGTGACACGCATTTGTCACAACATTTCTGCCACTTCTAGAAACACTTCAACTGTGGTGTAAGTTCTGCCTTCACGCAAATATAGATTCTTGCAGTGTCATAAAATGTCCTTCCTTGCAGCTTTGTTTTAATTTTTTTATTTAACAATTTTCATGTTAAGTTTTATATTAAACCATTGCATTTTGATTCATATAACATTGTAACATATACATTGCTTGTGTTGTCTGCTTTCACTGTTTTGTAAAAAAAATCTGTTTAGTAAGAACTTAATGACATTTACTATTTTCAAAAAACAGTCATGCAGTTGGTTGCAAGGCAGTACAACCTATACTAGTAATAAAAATATGTGAATTTAAACAAACATAAGCAATTCCAAAATAACTTATTTTCCATGATACTCAATACTGTTTAGGGGAAGCAAATGTACACTTCAAGTGTTTATTACTAATTACAAACAAAATTATAGATCATAAAATGTTTGCAAAAATGTCAGTGACTCATAGAACACTTATTTATATATATATTTATATTTATATATATATTACATGTGTATATTAAAATGTTCTACAGAAGATGGGTGGAAAAGCCAGGTGAATGAAAAGAAGAAAAAAGAATGAGAAACTGCCATCATCACTTAGTCATGCATGTGTGATGTAAACTACATATGCAATGTATACCATTTAATCCATTTAATTTCTCATTCTACCTCTTTTCCATCATTTTCATCCCGCTTTTCGTCCTCAATCATGACACACAGGCAATCCTTCTCCAGCTTCCTGGGCTGGAGTGATGGATGCGGGATGAAGAGGGGGCAGGACACCCTTCCAGAGGATTAGTTCCAGCAACAGCAGTTGCCAGTCTTTTCCAAGAGCCACCATGGCAGCCATGTGAACACTGTCACATCTGAAGACTCAACTCGAGCTACATGAACGTGCTGTTAGGTCTGGGCACGAGTTCTTTGGCAACGCTGCTTCCAACTGGACAACCTGTGCCACCCTTCTACTAACATTCGTACAACTAAGAAACTTTGCCCCATAGAAATATTTCAGTGAAAGACAGACATATTATTCTGCACCAATAAATACACAACCAAAGCAGTCGCTCATATGTCCTCTGTACAGTTCCCAAAGGTCTTTATTCTGGTCTCCTGTAGATCTTTTCCTTATGGCCCTCCTTCAGAGCTGCGTAGCGGGCCACTGTGAACAAGTAGTCGCTTAATCTGAGTGGAGAAATGAGAAATAAAGTTTAAGCTGAAGAATCACACCAGTTAGCAGGAACTCTGTTCTTGTGGTACAGAGCACAGGATGGATGTGATGCATGAGGCACCTGTTGAGAAATCTGGCGACATCTGCGTCAGCTTCACCGGAGCGGACAATAGAAGCAACTCTGAAACAAAAAGGTTACACCTTTGGCATAAGGCCTTCCTCACAGTGGATGCGCTGACAGCAGTGTGTGGAAGTGTGTCTGCGGGTCTGACCTGCGTTCAGCTCTGCGGCACACCGCCCGGGCCACGTGCAGGGCAGCACTGCTTTTCCCGCCAGACTGGAACACAAAGCAGCCTCAGGTCAGGGAACCACTGATCTTCCACATCCATCTTCTCTGTCTTACTTCCAGCCAGAATGCAGAAAGTACAACAGCACACTTCTCCATCTCACCTTCGCTATTACATTAAAACTGGCGTACAGAAATGTAGTCAAGTCATGATTAATGAATTTTTAGATGAAGCAATTTCAGTATAATACGCGTACTTGTCAAAAAATGTTTCCGAATACACGTATTTGTCAAAATTGTGCAAACCCTGACCTGCCCAGAAGCTGAAGGCTTGCCAAGCATGGGCCTGCTTACACCTCGGCAAAACACATCTATGACATCAGCCATTATTTCATATGTGGAAAAATAGGCTCACATTAAACAATTTTCATATCACATGCCCTCTTCTAGAACACAATGTTCAGACAAATTGCGAATTGACTGTAGTATATTTCTAGCGAAAGAAAGCTTGGGAATTTTTAAATGAAAAGTAAAGCCATACAACACCGTGTTAAAAATCAAGCTTTAACTCTTTAAAATGAAGCAGCACAAGCCTAAATACAATATTATTCACTTAGCAGATTCTTTTCTCCAATGTGGCAAACAATGCAGGGGAAGTAGCTGCTAGGTAGCATATGGATATGGGTTTATTAAAAAAAACATCACTGAACCAGTTCCACCTTAGACTGGGCTTACTGGTAAGATGAAGCTGGTCAGGGGAGGCAGTTCTTCAGTGTATCTGTCAATCCAGCACTCAAGGTCAGACACCGGCTGCCCAGTAAACTTTGTCTTCTCTTTGAAGTTGAAAAAGGTAGACATTAACAACGGGTGGATGAGACAGGATGACACTGAACAAGTACTGACATGTGAAGAATTCTGATAAGCGTCACGTGTTAATGCAGCTCATTAAGTTCAACACCATGGGATATTACTGAAGTCTGAAATTTACTGCCGTTTTACTTATGTGACTTTCTCTTGCCGAAGACAAGGGAGTCGCGATGTTCGACCCCACGTCCTGCAGCACACACTGGATCTGTAACAGCGAGAAGACAATGCAATCAAAATGTACTCTCACGTCAACTGTCACGAGAAAGGTAGATGTGGCTTCAAAGAGGTCAGACCTTGTAGAGCTCTTCCACGAAGGGATGTCCCTGCTCACCACAAAATTCTCTGGCTAATCTGAAAAGTAAAAGGTAGAAGTGATGTACAGTGAGTTTTATTAAACAAACAAACAAACAGTAACCCAAACAAGTCTGGAACCGTGTGTAATGACATTCGAGATAGACCCTTCACAGCACAGGTTACCCTATTATTGAGGACAGCTCATCTGTTGCCCCCAGAGCTTCAAACACAGGGTCCTCCTTCGGCCTTCTCTCCCCAGTGAATGTGCTGGAAAAACCTTTCAACACAGTAAAAACTGCAGTCAACTGGAGAACCTTGTTCACTTTTACCATTTATAGGAAAGAGCTGCAACCATGCGCTACCTGGGTTCGAATCCCACCTCCTACTGTAATACCCTTGATCAAGGTGTTTGCCCACAAAAATGAGCCAGATGTCTAAGTGAGAACATGGAAGTCGACCTGGGAAGAGAGTATGAGCTAAAATAAGTAAACAAAGGGGCGAGTTGCGCTGAAGTACCTTTGTCGCCCGTCTTCGTGTATATCTTCTGGGCACCGCTGCCACGTTCAGATGCGGATGTAGACCTGACGATGGAGGAGACAAATGCAAACATTTATTTATATAAGCAGGCAGATTGTGAGCGTGCGGTACCTCCATGTTACTGTTCATAACAGTGGCATCGCGAATGAAACTTCTCAGACACGGGAGTCTAGCTGCCTTGCTAACCTATTGTCATTGTTTACTGTTAAACTTTAGCAGCAAATATATCCGAGCTCACCTGCGCGGTCCGGCCGCACATACCGGCGCCGTGCAGCGCGCGCGGAAGCGAGTCAGTGAAGAAAGAAGGACGCGTTGCGAAGGGAGGCGTTTGACAGCCAGAGACGCCATGTTTAAACCCGCGTAAAGAAAACACGATCTGAGACAATCAGACAGTTTGGCTGCCTTCGCTTTCCGTACTGAAGCTCGTATGGTCACGTCATCACACGACCTGTGGCATGAACTGGAACGCTGGCTGCTGATTGGGTCATTGAAGGTCTGCGCGGTGGAATCGCGACTCTGATTGGATGTGTTCAACCTGTGACGCGTGTCAGTATGTTGACTGTCGACGCTGCAGACCGGTGCTGAAGGGATGGAGGGTGTCATGAACGTTCGGAACGAACCGCTACAGAGGGAGTTAGTTGGTCATGTGTAGAGTGCAGACTTCAGACAGGCATTAGCTAAGTTAGAGTTAACGATATTTAAGAAGGCGTGAGCGATACAACACGTTAAGGCACTTAAGTGAACTGTGCGCGGGAAGCTGTCACTGTTTGCGGAAACTTCTCTTCCCGATGTGTAACACGGAGCTGATCGTGTCTGCCCCCGGCAAAGCCATCCTCCATGGGGAACACGCCGTGGTCCACGGCAAGGTAGGTGCCGGCTGGAGCAGCGAGCCAGAGCGCACGACCCGCACGAGCACTGGACAAACCCCGCGGAGCCCCAAATATCAGCCTTTTTGGACGGTAAAAGCGTGTTGATTGCGTCACAGCCGTGCCTTACCGTTGTTATGTGTGTGTTTGTGCGTGAGGTGGCCCTGGCAGTGAGTGTGAACCTGCGGACCTACCTGCGCCTGCAGCCCAACCCGGACGGGACCATACGGCTCCAGCTACCCAACGTTGAGGCGTTCGCGACCTGGGACGTGTCCTCACTGCAGCCGCTGCGGCCGCCCTGTGCTGGTGGGACACCGCTCTGTCTCCCTCTGTCTGTCACTGTCCCTCTGTCTGTCTGTCTGTCACTCTCTGTCTGTCACTGTCTGTCTGTCACTGTTCCTCTGTCTGTCTGTCACTGTCACTCTGTCTGTCTGTCTCCCTCTGTCTGTCATTGTCCCTCTGTCTGTCACTGTCACTGTCTGTCTGTCACTGTCACTCTGTCCCTCTGTCACACTGTCTGTCTGTCTGTCACTGTTCCTTTATCTGTCTGTCTCTCTCTGTCACTGTCCCTCTGTCACTCTGTCTGTCACTGTCCCTCTGTCACTCTGTCTGTCTGTCTCCCTCTTTCTGCCACTGTCCCTCTGTCTGTCTGGCTCCCTTTTTCTGTCACTGTCCCACCATTTGTCTGTCTGTCTCTCTGTCGCCCCCTCTCTGTCACTGTCTCTCTCTCGGTCTCTCACGCTCTTCCCCTTGATGTATTTACAGAGTGCCCCTTATATACACACTTCTCAGCCCTTCCTGAAGGAATGATATAAAGTTGTATTTACCACTTGACATTTTTTGACCTTAAGTCCTCCATGAACCTGTGTTGAAGGGATTTAATGTCTCCAGGTTTCATCATCTGTCAGATTTGTGTACAGTACACTTTAACCTAATGTACACACATGAGACCAGAAGTCTGGTCTTAAGTTTGAATTGTTCGTATGCCCACCCACTACATACCAATCAATGATACAGCGTAACCCCTTGATTCATCTGCAGGTTAATTCTGTTAAAAATGTCAGGTACGGCCGAAATGAACCAAAAATTCATTAAGACTCTTATTTAATCTGTTTTCATAAGCTCAGATAATGTAGGCTCTCAGCATTTCTCTGTCCTGCAAACATCAGGTGTGAGACAGGATAGAACATTCATGGGATGCCAAATTATGTAGTTATTGTTTATTCACATGAAAGCATTAAAGTGAAGTCTAGTTCAAATTGCTGAAATAAGAAATGTCCTCTCCACAACCTGCCCTGTTTACTGTGGGTGCCGTGCCTGTGGCACAAGGGAATGAAACGGTGAGTGAACTGCAGTGTAATGGAGGATCATGTGGGGAGAATAAGTTAAAAAGTATTTTACCTTAAAAACAGATTTCATCTCTTTTGCCACTAAGGAAGCAATAAAACAGTTTGTGACGAAGCGATCGAGTCATCGCATAAATGTGTTTGTCCAAATCTGATTAATTAATATTTGCTGTCAAAAAAGTCTAACGTATATGTAACACTTTATTCACTGGATTGCTTCTCTAAAGTGTCTGATACAGTGGCAATAATTTCAGTAAGTTAGTGAAATATGCATAGCAACTGCAGATTGTTTTTATTTTCAGTGGGTTATACCAATAAATATATTTTGATACAAAATATATCGCCCTAAATGCACATGGATGGTGATGCAGATCTAGAATGAGTGACTGTGTGCTTCACCAGGACAGCTCTATGTTCTCCTGTTTCACAGCTGACCCATGGAATATGGATAAGCTGGATTCAGCGCTTTTCCAGAGGCTTCGGGATTTTGCTGGCTTCACAGAAGAAACGTTAGACACCCACAGTATGGCTGTCTTGGCCTTCCTCTACATTTACCTAAGCATCTTTGCTGAATCACGGTAAAAATCCATGCAGCCATGTCCTTGGTCTTTTGGAGTTTCTAACTGTCACAGTACTAAGGTCCCATTCTTATGAGGTGACAGAATGTATACAGCTGCAAAGCAAAAAGCAAAAAAAAAAAAAGATAGAAATTTATTCAAAAGCATCTGCTGCTTTTGACTAAGAAGACCATGGTGCCATATGAGTACAAATTGCCATTGTAATTTATTTATACCTGCACAGTTTGTGCAGATTCCAATGTTAGAGTACAAAATTTTTCTGAGCTCCTATAAATTAATAATAACACTATTATATCCTGAAGCTATGATAATGGGGTTTAAAGCAGTATTAACTTAGTTTTTTGAAATATGAAGAATTAAATAAAAACTTTAAGCATTAATTCTAAAAATGATTAAATAAAATCTGACAGTGTTCATAGCATTGGTCACAAGGAAAACAAAAAAAATCAAGCAATATTTTTATTTTTTGTTACATTAGTTAACAATGATATTATTGCACAGAAATAGACATATTTTGGCTCACATTTTCTCAGACTGGCTAAATGTCAAGTCATATTTAATAGTGAGTGATGTTATTGATCGACCCGCTTCAGCACTGCACTTTTACCATTTTAAATTGTTGTAAGACCTTTGCAAAATGCGTTCACAGCACCTCTAGGCAGTTACACGAGTTAGTGCTTCGGAGCAGAACAGTTTGAGCAAATGGACGCATTTGTCTCCATTTGGATGACTAGTCCTTCGTTGTACTTCTCTGTTTTCTGTGTGGCAAGCAGTGTGGTTTTTTTGCCTTTTTCAGGTATAGTCTAGGTGTGATTTTAAGTTTATGGTTAAGACATAAAAAGCAGCGGGCATTCTGTGTCCATACAGATATCCGAAAACGTCGGAAAAAACTGTCTTCAGCCCTAAAGATTTGTACTGTTAGTGGTCATTGCAGTGAACAGCCTGACAACTTTATACAATAATGTTCAGGACAGGATATTTGTACGTTTAGGAAATATGTTAATCTGTTTTCTCAAATGTATAATGAATGCATATAAAATGTAGAGACAGGTGATGGAAATGAATAAAGGTGTGTATTCAGACTAGGCGTCTATCCTGCCTCCTCAGGGAGCTCCCAAGCTTCACCGTGACCGTATGGTCGGAGCTGCCCCCCGGGGCTGGCCTCGGCTCCAGTGCTGCCTTCTCCGTGTGCCTGGCTGCAGCCATGCTGTCTGTCCAGGGGTCAGTCTCTCTGCCACCACTAGATACAGAATCCACAGCAAGGTAACGCACAAGCTTTGGCAGCAGTCGGCTACACACAAGCTCACACCTCATACACCGCCAGTCCAACACACAGTAGCTCCATCTGGACCAGGATTTGAATCAATAGTTCGTGTACACACGCGCGGACCTTGGATGCCCGGTTATTCTAATGACTGGACAGTGCAGGTCATCACAATGTTACAATTTTATATGTTCTGCAGAATAAATACACGTGAATGAAATGGGCAAAATAGAACAAAAACCTTTTTCAACATTCAGAATAATTCTGCATCTTCTGATACCGTGAGTGGTTGGTTAATTGACATTAACCTAAATTGTTAAAACATCACAACATTTTTAGATTGAGAATGTAGTCATGCTGTAACTTGTTATAACATTTTATAAAAAAGAATGAAATGTTTCAATTTAAAATGTTTTTTTCAATCACGATAAGTGGGAATGACCAGTCGATCATGTGAGTGGACTGCTTCCCCAGAGTGAAGACGAACTGTACAGATTCTTAAGTCCATTTTTTTCTGACCACTCCTCCTCGAGTTTGATGCAGTGCGCTTTTTTTTTTTTTTGCCCTTGCATGTTGCAGCGAGTGTGGTTAGTTTGGTTAAGTAGGTAATACTTGTTTGCACACCGAGGTGGTGTAAGCAGGATCTGGAGCTGATCAACATGTGGGCCTTTCAAGGAGAGAAGGTCATCCATGGCACCCCCTCGGGTGTAGACAATGCTGTCGCAACCTGGGGTACGTCCTCAAGTTCACCTTCTGAGTGACATGTTAAAAGATCACAGCAGAAATCAGTTAAATGAGAAATTAATATTCCAAAGAGATTTAATATACTCTGATTGTTTTTTTTTTTTCTTTTTTTTTCCAGGGGGCATATTGAGGTACCGTGCTGGGAACATTACGCCTCTGAGCAGGTACAAAGCAACATAATAGCTCATAATGCCGCTGTGTTGTATCATCATACCCTGCGATGTCAGCAGGTCTTGTTAATCCCGGCTAATAAAACATGTTCAATTAAAGACATTTATGCTTCTCTCTGGAGCACAGCATGTGGTAATGAAACTTTGTGTGTGCCGAGCTGAGCTCACAGATGGCACTTGTGTGTTTATGGATTGGTTTTTAGAGGTTTTGATGGGGACTGCGGCTCATCGACACACTCCGTTTCCGAGAACAGAGCGGCGAGGCAGAACGCGCACGAAAGCACTTGAATGTTAATAACGTTCTGGCGCGTTTGTTTGTTTCGTTCGCTTCATTTGCAGGGTCCCCATGTTAAGAATCCTCCTCACAAACACCAAAGTCCCACGCAGCACCAAGCTGCTCGTCGCCGGCGTGAGGGACAAGATTAAAAAGGTACGAGCGCGTGACTCAGTTGCAGCTGGGCTTTTTCGGATCCGACGGGTAATTACCGCAATCACCGCCGCTCTCCGCTCGAAAGCCACTCCGCCGGCCGCGGCCCCTGAGTGCATTCGCCACGCACCGAGATGTGAAGAGCACCCGGTGGCGCCCTTGTGTGCCGTTACCATGGTGACGGCAGCAGGTGTCCGGGGCATGCGGTGAGAACGGCTTGCGGGGGGCGACGGCGCGCAGGTCAAAAGGGCGGGCCGCAAATGCGTTCCCCGCTGCAACCGCCCTCTGTGCCTTTGAGGACCTTAAATAAACATCGCGAAGGCGGCATATATCGTGGCAGAGCTCGACGCAAGTCCACCTCTGTGTCACTGTTTGGTACATCTAACTCCTCACACTGTATGAGCTCCGTAGGTTCCACTTCCACCTTGTGCAGTAGTGACCTTCAGCGAGATACTCACCCTGAGCAGCTCCAGTAAAAAATACCCAGGGTGAGAAATAGGTAAATCATTGCAAGTCGCTTTGGAGTCACCTCTATGAGAAAATGTAAATGTGACGATTACAGAATCAAACGGTTTATGTCTTCAGTTTCCGTAAAAAAAAATTTCTCCACCCCGCATTTTTATTTCTTGCATTGGTAATGTGTACTAATGAACCCACCAAACCTCCCAGTTTCCCTCCATCATGGGGCCAGTGCTGGACTCGATCGATGGCATCTCCATCACCTGTGAGCAAACGTTACAGGAAATGGCTGGCCACGCCACACCCGAGCACTACAGTGTGTTAGAGGTGCGACCCCCCCCACTACCTGTGCTGTTATGTAGTGCCTCCCTCTGGTCAGTCTCACACGTTTCTCTTTGGCGAAGGAGCTGATGGACATCAATCAGCACCACCTGGATGTAATCGGCGTGGGGCACACCTCCGTGGACCACCTGTGTCGGATCACGTTGGCTCAGGGGCTTCACAGCAAACTGACAGGGGCTGGAGGGGGCGGCTGTGGCATCACTCTTCTCCGGCCAGGTGAGGGCGCTCTCGTTGCCTGCAGGCGGACACCTCCTGCACTGGCAGGTTGTTGATCGCGTTGCTGTTCAGGGAAAGTACAGTGTTTGAACCATGGAGGAACACCTGGTTAAAACTCACTGAGGTACAGAACGTGTCGGTATTAATACAGCATAGTCTACCTTACTAAATGATGCTCACTTATATAACTTGTGTTAATTTAACATGCGAAATTGTTGCTCTTTACAGTAATTTTACAGTAGTGCATTTTTCTTTGAGGTCTTTCGAGTGTCTGTCTACCTTATCCACAGACCTCTTGAAGGTCTCGCTTTCCCTCTGTGTTTTTTTTTTTTTTTTTTGCTTTTATATATCAGTACATACCTGATGTTTTCACGTGGCTCGTTCTACTTTAAGCAGTTCAGATTTTGTTACGTCTGCATCGCTGACGGAAGCTCTCGGGCAGCCTTCATCGCTCCTGTTGCGTGTGGAGGTGGTGTGAGCACAGGCCCCGCTGCCCACGCAGGAGTTGTTTGTCGCTCCTGGCTTGGCGAGACCTCTCCCCTCATTACGACGGGCGCAGCGGGATTCGTTTTGCGCAGATATTATGGAAAATTGCTTCCCTGATTAAGGCAGTCATTTCCCAAAGTGTTTGGGGCCTTTTATTCACGGGCTAATGTGACATTCTTTTACCAGCCATTTACTCGGGCCCTATTATTCTGCACCCCCACTGAGCGCCCTCCGGAGCCTATTAGAGAGATTTACGTGTCCGAACCAGCTGCCTGGTTTGTACACTCCCATTATATTTGTGTACCCACAATCCCTTGTGCCAGCCTCTGGAATGTTTGAGTAGCATAAGGACAAATATGTCCTGAATGCTGCACTTACTGTCGAGAAAAGAAGTAGCAAACTGAATGTTGCGCAGTGTGTAGCCAACACTTTATTTTTGGCTTAAATATCAGTCACTGAATGATGAACGACAGAAATCTTTATTATCCTCGAGGGATCTGCACGTAGGTAAAAACGCACATTGTGGTTTGTACTGCGAGAAACTGGGACAGGATGAATTATTGCCCATTTTGGACTGTCTGTCTATCTATAGAGCCTTGCAGAAGTATTCAGATCCCTTGAAAGTTGTCAGCATTGCCTGGATTACAAATTATACTTAACACATATTTTTCAAATCAGTATTTTTATCGTGGAATCATACGCTCTAAGACTAAATTGTCAGAGGTTAAATGTGCTGTTTGTGTGTGGATATTTTAAAGCAAATGCAAAAGTGAAATATGCTGCTTGCATAAGTGTTCAGACCCCACTTATGTATACCGTCTTTTGGAGTAATTATGTACCAGCTTTGCACACTTTTCCGCAGTTGTTTTTTTCCACCGTTCATCTTGGCAAATCTGCAGCAGGGTGTTCAGCCTGGTTGGATGATACTTGGGGACCGTAGGCTCTCAGTGGGATTGAGGTCAGGACTTTGAGCCACTGTAGGTCTAACTTCCAAGAGGGTCTGAACACTTTTGCAAGGGACTGAATCTATCTGTCTCTCTGTCTGTCGGTAATCTTTTTAATGTGGTCGACATACAGGTAGGGTGAACGTTTATGTTTTGACCTTATTATGGCTGTTCCTGCAGCTCGGTACCGGTTCCTCTTGCTTATAACGGACACGCTGCGTATTGTATATAAATCGCAAGCAGTTTCACTGAAGACTAGGATTTCACATAGTTGCGATCCCTTTTTGAAATTAATTTTTCCTTTTTTTTATGGCTTTCAGGCACAGACAGTTTGGTAGTGCAGAGTGTCATCCTGGAACTAAAAGACTGTGGCTATGACTGCTGGGAGACGAGTATTGGGGTTCCAGGCGTGCAGCTGCACTCAATGTCCTCCATGACAGCTGATGTCCTCTCTGTTTTCAACAGCTATTGAATGCGCCCCGGTTTGACGGTTCATGTACACCTGCTGAGAGATTAGCCTGACCACTTGCTTTCTCACGCCTTCTTTCACCACGGTGGGTATTACAGATGGACTCAGATTCAGGGATTTACAAGCTCTGCAGAGCAGTGACCTGAGGAGTGGGTGATGCGCACCGTTTCGTCAGTTGACCACTAACAGTTCTCACTGCTTTTTTTAAATACAGTCCTGCAGTGTATTCTGTGTCCTGCATTCTGATAATCTCCACAGTTTCTCTTTTATTGTGAATGGCCTGTGAATTATTTGGGGTAAACAGGACATGTTCAGATCAGAGGCAGTGTATACTCTCACACTGAATAGGTTATATTCCTAATTTTCAATGCAAACCAACTGTTTTAAGTTCTGTATGAATGTATCTACTATAGGATACGTTGGCTACCCGTGATACGGACTCTGTAGTTACAGATTTTCAACAGTACAAACACTTTGCAGTTTTATTAATTTATTTTAATTTCATTTGCTTTGACATTCTACGTTTTAAGATTTCTTTCCTCCAGAATGAATTTATGAGTCCAGCCATTCGTTGGCAATAAAATGCGCTCGGACCGAATAGAGACGGAATACAGGTGCAAGTCTGCTTTCATTCAACTCACTTCCACAGTGTTAGCGGCTCCTGCGAGGCGTTCCTCGGATTCGTAAAAAAAAAAAAAAAAAAAGAGGAATGTTCACATTTTGCCTGATTCCAGCAGTCTTCATTGAATATGGATTTTAAACAAGACTTTTGGCATTTTTAATAAGACTTAATTTTAAGCAATTTGAAACTGATAAAAAATAGAAGTTTTACACAGCAATATAGCAGCTTCAGGTCTAGACTGTACCTGTAATCACTGCCTCTGTGTGGACGATTGGTTTTTTATACAGGATTGATAGATCTATTTCTGC
The DNA here is from genome assembly GCA_900497675.1 of Arapaima gigas. Taxonomy (NCBI): domain Eukaryota; kingdom Metazoa; phylum Chordata; class Actinopteri; order Osteoglossiformes; family Osteoglossidae; genus Arapaima; species Arapaima gigas. The sequence continues at coordinate 868,836 of UFQX01000286.1, forward strand.
TTTTATTTATTTGAAAATTTTGTAAGCATTTTATTAAACCTAACATATAAGTAAACAGATGTTTGTATTATTAATCTTTTTTGATTGGGACTTGGAGGTAAAAGTGACTTTGGAATTACACAATATCTTATGAACAAAGATCCAGCCCTAACTGTGTTTGTAAATTGCAGTTTACATGTTTCCAAAAGAGGTGTTTTTATACATCTGGGCAGAAACATTATTTGCCCAAATTAACAGCCAGTTGTACAGCTACTAAAAACGTGGACAAAATCGTTCGTGGCTGATGCTGGGCCCCAGTCGCCGATCGAAGAACTCCAATATGCTTCCCCAGTATTTATGAATAATTTCCATCCCCAATACTTGACAAGATGTTGTGGCCCTGAGCAGCGTTTCTCCACTAAGGCGACGGACGCCGTGCCCACTGACGCCTGCCTTTCAGTAGGTGGCACTAATGTCATTCTAGAGAACTGCACGTGACTCTGCGCGAACGATCTCGGCGTAAACGATTAGCTGTGCAGTGAATTAATTTTGCAAACTTTTGTCCGGCTTCACACATTTTTGCCACGTGTTACGTGGGCTCGAGGGCCGGGTTTTGCTTGACGCGATCGACATGTTCGCCACGAAACGGGATCGGCGTCGAAGTGAAGACTGAGCTGCTGCTTTCACTTGACCTCGGTCTCCTCGCCCCGATTGTCTGTGACACGAGACACAAAGACAACCCCGCTCATCCGGAAGGGGTCGTTCGCGTTTCTGTCGCCGGGAATGTGGGGCAGCGCGGAGCCGCAGCGGGACGTGAAGGGAGGGTCGCTCGGCTGCGGGTATTTGTCACGGGCCGCCTCATGATTCTTAATCCGGGGGAACGGGAGCCACAGAGCCTTGGCCTCCATCCAAGAGGAGGTTTAGTTCATTTACAAACACGATTTGGAAATAAACCACTTTGTCAGAGCGATGGCGGAGCAGATTTACCGGCCTGGAAGCCGCGCCGCGAATTCTGCCGGTCCCCCCCCCCAACCCCAACTCCCCTTATTTATTCTGCTGGAAAAGATAAAAAAAGGCCATCTTTTGAAGTGTTCCCCTCCAGCTATTATCGTGAACTGTGAGTGAAATTGAAATGCGAGTGTCTTTCTGCACGTAGCACAGCCCGCGTGTGGCGCCCCCCTCAGCCCTTATCCCGATGACAGGCCTTTGAACTGGTTGGAGGGCAGCTGCCCTGCTGGGGTCCGACACGTGGGCGGTACGGAGTGGACATCAGTTTGAGACACACACGGATCAGACAGCCCCCCCCCCCCGTGTCTCCTCATAACAGCATTTGCATTTTTTTACACCTTCATACAAGGTATGCAACTTACACTGCAGTTTGAATACTAGGCTGTTTACGACGATCCACCCATTTAAACAGTAGGAATTCAGGGCAAGAACTTCGATCAGTGTTAGTACTGAGAGACGGGGACTAGAACCCAGATTGTAAGGCGGTATCCCAAACCGCTGAGCCCGCGTGTAGTTAATACGTAGAAAAAGTAAAAGGTGCGAAAAGGACATTGATTGACTTTACGTCGCAAATGCGTAAACTATGAAATGTACTGAAAGAATAATTTTGATTTTAGCGATCCAGTTAAATTGGCTTTGAATCTTTAAAAAAAAAAAGGTCACCGGAATACGCGGTGTGTGTGCGTGTGTGTGGCGGGGGCGAATAGGTAATTATTTTTCTTTATTTTTCCACGAGCGCATTCTTCTCCTTCTCGCTTTGAAATGTCAGGAAGATGGAGCGCCGGCGCCCCGGCAGCTCGCGCGGATTAATGACGGGCGTCGCGCGCGTCTTCCTCGCAGCGCCCGGGCCTCCGCCGCACCGCGCCGCGCACCGACTCCGCCTGACGGGAGGGCGGCCCGGGCGCGGCCCCCAACCCCTGCTGGAATTTAATTACCACCGCGCTTTTCTATTTAAATGGCAGCGAGGGGGGCGGCCCAGGCGAAGCGAAGGGGAAAGGAGGAAGGGGCGGGGGGCGAGGGGGAGACGGCAGCGAGACGCTCATCTGAACCGCTTCCCCGCTTCGCCCAGCGCGCGCCGCCTTCCCCTCTTCCCCTGCGAGGCACAGATGGTATTTTTTATCAATGTCAGTGCCAGCGTCTTTCTGCTCTGCTGAATAGATTCTAAAGAGGCCCTGACATTATTTCAGATAACAGAGGGAGCGCGCAAAGGGGGTCAAGGATGGGGAGAGCGCGTCGGCGGCGCGGAATTGGACTGGGATCGCGCGCGTCGGCTGGAGGCTCTCGGGAGAACGGCGAACGCAAATTATTTTCTTTATTTGCGTCGCGCGCAAAGGACGTCGCGCCGTCAAGCAGTCGCCCGCCTCTGAAAGGAAGGAAAAGCAAAAATAATTTGTTGATCTATTTTGAAAACGTGGCCCCCGTGTTCCCCAGCGCTCTGTTAAGACGGTCCTCTCCACACCTGAGCTCGGTGCCCTGGGTGGAAGTAGTAAGAGCAGAAGCTGAATAGAACAGATCAGATCAATTCAGGATTCTCTATCGATCTATCTGTCTATTTATCTAATCATTTGAGGCAGCAGCCTGATATTTGTGTCCAGTCTGGTTGCGATGTGCCCCATCTCGTCTCCCCATCAGCATCGAGACCCCCAAAAGCAAGCCAAGACCCCGCCGGCAGAAATCCACCCCTTCGCTGCAGAATCGGGTCCTTCAAAGCGAGCCGCAGCCCGGAGGGTTCGCTGCCCACGTCGGCCTATTAGTCGGAGTCCAGCTGAAGGCGACAGTTGCAGCGGGCAGCTCTCCTTGGAACCAAAGTGTAAAAGGACCGCCTGTGGCGTGTGCCCGGCTCTCCGCTTGTCCCGGGCCTCCTGTGCACTGCCAGGTCGCCGTGTAACTTCGGGGGGGATTCGACCAGGGCTGCGAACCAGGCCGCATTGAGGGCTGTGCACTGAGCCGCGGAGGGGAATCCAGAGCGTAGGAGCTGTCCCCGACAGCTGGTTCACTGTCTTTATCCCCCTGCCCTGCCCCCACTGTAAAATGGGATGCTGTTAAATCTCCAGGGTTTCGCGTGCTGGCTGATGCTCACTGTAAATGACAGAGGAGCAGGGTGCTTTGTGCTATGCATGTTCCCAGTAACCTGCAGCGTCTGGAGGACAAAGAAGGCAGATTAACCTCATTTACAACAGTGTGTGTGCGCTAAGGTGCTGGTCTGCTGTGTAAATCTGTGCGGGTACTGCGGCTGTAACACAAATTCTCTGTTTATGTGACCGCAGATCACTCTGTGTGTAACAGTAAAGGTTAAAGCATGTCTTTGGCAGCACTGTGTGTGTGTGTGTGTGTGTGTGTGTGTGTGTGTGTGTGTGTGTGTGTGTGCTTCTGAAGAATTTAATTATCCCACAGGCTGCTCCCACCTTCATTAAATAATGATAAACTGTCCTGAAGGGTTCTGTAAATGTTAAGTTTTCTCTGCTTTATTGCTCTTTAGCGCAGAGCAACACGGCTGCATTTCGCTTTTGCGCTCAGGGTTGCAGCAGCTCTAAGTGCCGCATGTAACATTTTCAGCTGGTTCCTGGGGCGACATTTCAAATTAGGGTGTCATGGAAAAAAAGGGTTATGAAACTATAAAAGCAAAGTTTAATATGAAATTGTTTAGTTTAATATTTAAGCAATACCAATACAAATAAAATGTAGGTTTTGTATTTGTTGCGGGAGCTCAGATTTTTAGATCCTAACTGAAATGAAGTGTTCTGAAGAATATTGCACCGGGAAGCAAGACAGCCATTAATGTCTTGGAACATGTCTGGCCAACCTGAACTTCAGTTATCCAGCACGGCAGCCCCCCGGCCTGCGGGATAGTATTAATTCTTTAATGTGCCGTGGGTTAAAATAGAGACGCCGCTTTTGTTTACAGGTGAGGGGAGTCATTGTCGTGTCGCCTTCAAGAAAGCGGCAGCGTTGATTTCATTGCAGTGCTGCTTTGGAATTTTGCTCACGTTAAAGGTGCTCGCACTCTAACAAAGTCCATCCGCTAGGAGCAAAAGCTTTTAAAAAAAAAAAGAAAACCTTGGACTTTGACATTGATTTTTCAAATCTGGCTCTTTTTTCAGGGCATCAAGATTAGAGTGCGAAGGACGAGACGAATTATTTGGTCGCTGTCTGGGAGTGCATCAAATGTTCAAGGTCAGTTTTCAAAGAGTGTGAAATTCCACGGCGTGCCTGACAGCCTCGGGCGCCCCGGGAGATTTCGAGATCGGACTCGGCTCCGCTCCGAAGTGGCCTAGGAGAGGGCAAAGGTATAACGCGTAGAGGTCATTTCCACACGAAATCACACGTGAATCTTGTCAGATTGTCACACTAACCAACATCCCTCCATCACCTACAGAATTCATATATGCAGCTGCAGTGTTCGAGTAGCTGTAATGTTTCTCCAAAGCAGCTTACAGTGTTAAGCTACTTACAGTGATTTGCCCGTTTGTATAGAAGGGTAATTTTTTTTAATTTTTTTTTTTTACTGGAGCAGTTCAGGGTAAGGTGGGTTTTGAAAATGTGCCCTAAGAGATAAAGAGAGCAGTTCTGACCACCAGCTGTCCAAAGAAAACTGGACTTTCGGTAGCACATTTATATTAGAACAACTTTTGCCTACTTACGTCTCTTATCATACGAATTAGTTTTGTTTGGTAAGGTGTTATTTATTAGTCTAACACACCTCTCCCTAGGGAGTTGCACTGTGACGTGGTTTACAATTCTTTACCAGTTTAAACCGGTTTATAACGTGGTTCTTACTGGAGGAATTCAGGGTAAGTGCTTTGCTGAAGGGGGGGGGGGGTCCTATCCTGGCTGCTCCAGGAGCGTGGCAGTAGCACTAGGTCCCACACTTTCTTCACCGATCCGCATAAAAATATCAATAATTATTAAATGTTCGTATGGCCTCGAACATTAGAGGGTGGGTGCATCCAAAAAAATTGCGCTCTTTTTACACACGACTTCTTTTTTTCGAGCCCTCGTCTACTGTATTTTCAGCCTCGCACCCCGCATCGGTGGCGTTGCGGACCGAGCCGCCGCCATCTCTGCGATGAACGCGCACCTCGAAAGTGAGACAAAGAGTTTGACTGCGAACGGCGGCCGAACGGAACCCGTTTGCCAGAGCCGTGCTGGGGTAACAGCGCTGCGATGCCGAGCCGCCCCGCTCGCTCCCTCTCCCCTGTAATTACTCTCGTTCAGGTAGGAGTGTTCATATTTCATCTTGTGTATTCCAGATAGCATCTAATAATCCAAAAGCGTTTGAAATTGCTATCTTTGCTCATGCATTATGAATGAGTCACTGATTGCTTTTTGCATAGATTAGTAATCATTTCCCAGGAAACCTTTCATATATAAAAATGTGCCAGGAGGGTTTTTCTCGAGACTTAAGGTGACACTTTTTTTTTCCTTCCCACTTTTAAGATGTCTGTGATATTTCAGGTGATTTAAAAAAAAAAAAAAGCCTCGCTGATTTGTTTTGCGTTGCACGGCGCCGCCGAGGGGGGATTTGTGTCATTTGCATTCTCCTTGGTGTTTGATTGCGTACTTGTTGCTTACTTAAGCTCAGCCAGCGCTGCCTTTTCCCAAGTTAAATAATGAGTGGAGAGCCGCTCCTCCGGTGGCTCGTGCTCAACACGGCGTAATGAGGGACCTGTAGCCCGCATCTCTGCGCAACTTATTAAGGCGGTTTTTTTTTTTCCACAAATGACACTGTGCACAGAGACTCCCGTCCTTCGTGGGTTCCAGTTATTGGTAGCTTGTTTAGCAAAAGTGACGCGAGTATAATATAAATATTCAGATATGTCTGAACGTTGTCCCCATTGGCTAGGCAGGGTGGTGGCCTTGTGTCACCGAGGTATTGCATCGGTATACGGGAGCTGATGTGATACGTCTCTGTTGCCTCTCTGTGCCGGAGCTCACAACCCTCAGGGGAGAGAGGGAGCGATGGAGGGTTGGCTCAGAGCATGCGCACATGTCCGCCCGAGCGGCCCTGTCACACCCAATGAGCCGGCGGGTCAACCTCTGACAAGGGACACATGGCGCGTTTGACAGCGGAGAAAGAGCGCGGATGGCTCCGAATGACAAAATGCCGCTTCCTCGTCCCCGGTTGCTGTCACGCTTCCAGGAGACGGGCTAGGCTGTCGCTCAGGCGAGCGTGTGGCTCCATCTTCCATGAAAACCCTCGTCACGAGGCTCAATATCACTGCCTCGCCATGACTCCGAACCTGACACTTCCGTCCGCCGCAGCTTCAGACCGGCTCAGCAACTCATATCCCTTTGTCGCAACCGGAATGGGATGTGATATAACCGCAGGAGGGAAAAGGGAGGAGTACCAGCGACCATTTCTTCCTTCAGATTCCTTCATAAAGCGACATTCTTCTGCCTTTGTCCCATCTGGTAACCGCCCCGAAACAATATGGGGATTTAAGCAGAAACGGACATCCTGCAGATAATTTGAATAAATATCCTTAACATGTACAAACACGTAGAGCACTCGCCTCCTGTGCACAGCAGACCATGTCTTTATACCAGTTTCACACAATTTCCTCAGCTGGATGTCTTTTATCCTTCGTTTAGCAGAAGTGTCACGTGTCAGAGAGTCCTGGGTTCAAGGCTCAGTGCCCTGTCAGGCGCCGCCGCGGTCCCCAGGGGCTCAGGCCGAGTTCGGCGAGGGATGGATCTGGCTGAGACAAGTGAATTCAGGGAATAGCTTACTGTATATCTGCATTTGTGGGCCTGTGCTGCGTGCTGAGCTTATAAAGCGGTGCACATAACCTAAGAATGTACTTTAAGGGGTATCGCAACATTGCCAAAAAGGAGTCAAGGATCTATTGACTAATTTTGGAAATAGTAAGGATAGAGACTGGTTACCATCTGGCCAAAGTGGGTGTCAGTGCAGTAGTTGTAAAATACCTTTAAATGAAAGCAGGTTGCCACAGTCGTGACCAGGACTGACGGTTAATGATGATGAATGAATGAGTAAGAGTGAGAGTGAAGCAGGTCGAACACTAACTCCTCAGCTTATGAACCCATTAGAGACTGGAAGTTTAAACCTTGATTTGTACTTAAATCCAGCCACTATGCTGTAATCAGTAAAAGCTTAATAATGCAGACGTCTCTTGATTTATACGCAAATTCGGTTCTGTAAAAACCGTGGCTATGATGAATGAAAAATTCACTAGGACTTTATTTATTCCATTTTCATCTGCCGCAGTTCTTAGGCAGCACTGCAGCGGTCCATAGCATATCCTGGGAACACGAGACGCAAGTTATGGGACTTGTATTTTATTCTTTTATTAACTTGAAACCTTTGCACCGTTTGTCACCCTATGGGCATTTTCACTTTGCTTTATTATGTATACAATCACAAACAATCTGGCTCTCTTTTCGGGACATCAAGATTAGGGTGCGAAGGACGAGACACATTATTATGTCGCTGTCTGGGAGTGCATCAAACGTTCAAGGTCAGTTTTCCAAGAGTGTGAAATTCCACAGCGTGCCCGGCAGCCTCGGGCGCCCCGGGGGATTTCGAGATCGGACTCTGCTCCGCTCCGAAGCGGCCTACAAGTACCTCGTATCTTAAACGTGAGATGCGTATCTCAAGTATGTTAAATATAAAAACACACCTTGATTTATTCTTTGGGTAGTTACTGTAAAAGCCTTGGATGTAGCTGTAAAAAAAAAAAAAAAAAACACAAACGCGAGCTCTTTCATTGAAGCGTTGTAATGACGTTTGAGGAACATTAAAATTAAAACTAAAGTAAGATGACTACAAATTAAAATGTGTAATGATATTTATTTATTTGATATTTATAACGTGTACTTTCGATTGTTGGTTAAGCCGAGCTATAATCATGCAACGTTTCATCTTGTTGCTCTCGAGACGCTCCAGAACGATAGATATGAGCACTAAACACAGTGGAGGGGAGCTGAACTATTCTGCTCCCACATTCCTGCTCTGTTCTGTGCTCTTTACTTCCAGCAAAAGGCTGCATGCAGAAATGTAGACGACTCTTCGCTCCCTAACAAATTTTTCAAAATAGACAAGTTAGAAAGTGCAAATAGCCAAGGAAGAGTTTGAAAATCTGTAGCTCTAATGTTTGTAATACAAGGAGTCAGTGTACACTGCTGCACACATCTCCACCGGGGATTTAGAGAACAAAGATACATGGTGGTTTTATCATTTTTTCCCCTTATCCCTCCGATGACTCCTGACAGTGCGAAGCTGGGAAATGGAAAGGAGGGGAGTTTCTTTCCTTTAGTTTCCTTTATCCGCCCCCCCCCCATCTAGCACCCCGTCGGGCACCGAGGGGTAATCGGACACACAAAGACTGCCGCTCCTCAGCCAAAAAGCCAGCCATCTGAGCCTGCTGCCCCCCTATTCTACACCTGCTCCTTGGAGACTTGCCCCCAGGGAGGATGTGCGCTAAGTAAGGACGAGGACAGGTTCCTGCCAGGGACTGTCAAACCCAGATGAATGGGGTCCTCTTTCTCCGACCCCAACAGGTTTCCCCCTGCTGGACAGCAGCTCATCAGAAGAGATGCTGTCTGCTTCCTCTCTGCACCCTGTAAGAAAGCAGGCTGGGTAGAGACATCACTGACGACACCGGGGGGGGGGGGGGGCACAGCTTTCTTATCAAAATGTCAGCTGCGAGGGAGCATAATAGAGCCCTCATTTGGTGAGGGGTGGAAAAGCTGGGATCTTGAGACTGTTTCCCTTAGTCCTTTTGCCCCCCACTTGCATTTGACACAGATAACGCTTGACATTGCAGCTATAAAGAAACTGCTAAATGGCGGCACATTATAACTTACCAAAATATTCCTGCAGGTTAAAAATCTTATGGTAATTAGTGTAATACATGATACTGAACCCAATTACAAGGAGACCGTTATTGCAAAGCGTTTTATTTATTTCAAAGGCAGATGATGAAAACGTACCGATTGTTCCAGTTGCAGTAAATCTTTGTGCAGATGGAGGTCAAGCAATATTATTAGATTATTAATTAGATTACTAGATTCATTATGACACTGTGGAGACCAACTTTTAATATTTCTCACTGTATTATAAAGGACACTGGCTGGAAACGATGGCATGTGGAAGATAGTGGGGGGGGGCGAATGTAGGTCTATTTAAAAAAGTGCATTTGCTTTTAAGGAGACTGTCGTGTCTGTTGATCTTGATTTTGTGCTGCGAAGTAAATCAGTTACGAAGGTCGCTCTGCAAGTGTCATCGCGCCGCCGGCTCACTGTGTTCCAGGTGTTTGAGTTGCAAATTTTCAACATTTTGCAGATTATTTGTTTTTTTTTTTTTGCCTACATTTTCTTTGTTTACCCTCAAAATCGCCTGCTACGAGAAACAAAGGCTACTCCTGTTTCGCCCTGCAGTCATTAGTCGACAGTAAAATGCACTCAGAATGGGACTTTGGGGCCTCTTTCATCTCAAGCATTGTTACGTTTTATAGCTATTATATTTTATACCAAGACTTATAAACTGAACCTGTAAATAAACTGCGGGACTTGTGTATTATTCACTGTTTGATTGTGTAAAAAAATAAAGTTCGAAGTAGCTGGGAGCTGCTTATGGGATGAATCGGACAGCCATCAAAACTAATTAGAAAGTTGTGGAAGTGACTTTTCATTTTCAGTAATTTTAAATAAAATTTAATTTTAATGTTGTTTTTGAAGTTAATAATAAAAGGAGCGTTGCAGAATATTCCATAATTCATTATAAGCTTTCATTTATTATAGGCTTATCTGACTTTTTCCAACCGGCGAATAAGTTGAGCGACGTCTGTATGATTAAACTTTCATCGATTGCGACTACGATGAAAGTGACTTTGGATTTACGGGCAAATCGGCGCGAGAGCGGACTTCAGGCGCGTTGCGTGTAAGCTGTGGAGAGCGGCGAGCGTGTGAGCTGTTAAAGAAGTCTGTGCACGACCATTTAACGTGTGACTTTCTGAAACTCGGGGGCAGCCGACAGAGTCCTCTGAGGCTGCAGGGTTGGTGCCCAGATTGCCGGTGCGCTGGCCACAAGAGCGGATAGATTTATTTAGCGTGTCGAGTGGAACGCTGTTGAAAATAACGACAGCTTGGGTCTAACAAGAAAAAACTGCTTGGGCATAGAGAAATGGGTGGCAGGGAAAAAGCTCACTGACAGGGGCAGACGGGCACTTATTTGCTGTAAACAACATAATAGCAGCATTTGAAAATGATCACAATGTCCATTGAACGTCACTGTGTCCCGGGCTGCGTGAAGAACTGCACGGTGAGCTTTGCAAAGGGCAGGGCGCCGCTTTTTAGGCCAGGGCGGCCGCTGGGGAAAATCACCGGCATCCGAGCCCATAAAAACCTGGAAGCTCCAAGTAATGAGAACCGAACCCTGGGTCCCCGAGCAGCCGCAGAAGTGATATGGACTGATGAGTCATCTTTTTGACTTTTTCTGACATCCACATGGGTTTATTTTTGAGCGAGTCAAAGGAGGCCTCAACCCACCTTGTCTTGACAGCTTTTAAACACGGTGTGGGACATGCAGTGAGACAAGCAGCCATGTCCTGTGAGAACACAGATCTCATGTTCAGGATATTAGTGCCATAAATAATGAAATGAGGAAATAAAATGTCGAAATGTGATGCTGATTAATAATAATTTTGAAGCTGCGAGGGGCAAGTTGGTAGCACAGTGGTCAGTGTTGTCACCTAGTCAGAGGCCCTGGGTTTGAATCCCCCCCTCCTGCTAATAATACCCTTTATTGAGGTTGTCCTGGTGAAAATGAAACTGCTGCATGAATTGATAAATCAACCTTTCAAGTTTCTCAGGGAAAACCATTAGCTAAATAAATAAAAAAACACAGTCTTCCTTTCTTTAAACCTGTGTGAAATTTTCTGTTTCTGAGATAGCACTACAACTAGTATCTATTTCACAAACTGGCTAAAAAGTACTTTAAATTTCTCCTTTGAGGGGTTCTATTCGTGACTCTTTGGTAAATGACTGAATCCCTCATGCCTTCAGCACCTGGTTATAAGAAATTCACAGGCAGAAGAAAACAAGGGGCCAAAAGGAAGAGATCAATACCTCAACCAACAATCTTAGCAAAAGCTGGATGCCCAAAAATCCACAAAATGCTGAAGATCACAGCAATAGTTGGTAAGCACATCCCAGCTTTGAGAAGTTTGGACCAGGATGAGGGATCTGTGATGTTGGTCTTTGCATCACGGTGAGGAGGGAGTTCTGATTACATTACTTATTGTTTTATTGTCTCGTGTGTTTTATTTATTGCACTGTATGATTATTCTTACTTGGCTCACAGTAGATGTGATGATCTTGACACGCTTCCTATGAATTCTCCTGCTAAGTGGTGCTAGCATGAGGCAGGAAGGTAACAGATTACATAGAAAGAAGCGCACGATTTCAGGCTCGAGAACTGAGGAAAATGGGAATTTTGGATTCTGTGCCAATCGTTTGCTGCTGTTTTTCTTTTTTTTCCTTCTGCCCCATAATTAAGAGCAACATTCTGTGAGCGGTGATGGTGGGCTCGCGGTGGGGGGGGCGAGGCGGCGTGCTGCTGTGTCGGTGCACTTGATTAATAAAAGGCCGCTAATTTCCGTCTTGGAAAACCGGTGCTCCAAAATGGCTCCTAATTACACATTACACAGTGTGAGCAGTGCCCCCCCCCCCCCCCCCCGCCCCCCCCCCCCCACTCACATCCTATCCCATGCATGACCTCATCNGAAAACCGGTGCTCCAAAATGGCTCCTAATTACACATTACACAGTGTGAGCAGTGCCCCCCCCCCCCGTTCCTGCTCCCGACTGCTGCCCCCCCCAATCCTCCCCGTGGGGGGATGCGAGCTGGCATGCCCGCCGGCGCATTAGCGACCTGCTCCCCGCGGCCTCCGGCACAATCAGTGGAAGGTGTCAGAAATCGAAGATGCTGAATTATGAATGTCTCCGGGGTGGCGGTACCTGCACGGTGGAAAAACCGTGCCCCTCCACCACACCCCCCCGTGCACAACCAAACAAGTAGGTGGCTTGAGAGGCGTCAGATTGATTTATTTTACTGTTTCCGACAGGCTTAGTGAATGCTTTTCTACACGGGGGCAGTTGGTTTATTAGAGTTACACTATGACAGGGGCACCCTTTAACCCCCCCCACCCCTCCCCTCCCCTCCCCACGTCGCAGTTGAAAATCACCGTTCTCTCCCCCAGGGTGGCGGCTCAGGGACTTCGACAGCTGGAGGTGACGTACTGGAGATGGGGACGGGAACCCCTTGGTGCACAACATTTACATTGTTACATGATTACTGCGGAGGGGAAAAACAGCAACAGCTGTGGAGGTGAGTGGCAATTAGAACGTTCTAGCACTCTGTGGAGCTTGGCTCTGCCGCCGAGCCGACACTAGTGGGCGCTGTGTCGGCCTCTGCCTCACCAGCCCCGAGCTGGCCCGGCCCATCCGTGCGTGACCGCACCTCGGGTGACCGCTCGTCGGACCAAACAGTCCTCTGCGCCTTGGTCTGAGACATAATTGTAAAATCACACTAAAACGTTAGAGGACGGTTGTTTAATCGGCTAACTGTAACCCCAATTGTTTTAAACAAACAGCAGTGAACACATAAAAATATTTTCTGGAAGAGCAGAACTGGAAGGCGTTGTTATATATCCTTTACACCGGTCTCCTCTTTCTCATTGAGGTTATCGGTAATTTTTCTCCACGGTCGGATACTGGGACACATCGTATAAGACACATATGCGATAAATGAGTGACACTGTGAACTTTATTTCAACATCTCAGCTGATCTGCACCACATAGAAATGTTTTACTCAAATTTGTTTGAGTAAAAGAGCATTTACGTTAGGATGATTACTATTTGCTTGAAGGATAAGGGTCGTGGGAGATCGAGGGGCGCAGGGAGCCCGAACGGAGGCCCACCTTACCCGTGTAGCCGTGAGCCGTGCCGACAGGCCAGCAGGGCCATCCGGGGCGGGGCGACAGCCCCATGCCCCGAACGGGTGTGGGTCCCGCTAGGGAAGCGGAGTGTGAGAGTCGGCCTGCTCTTCCTCGGCACCATTTGTCAAGGACGGCTGAGATTTATTTGAAGAGGAGGAAAGTGCAGGCTAATCCTTTCTGTGAGACAGTGATAGACTAGGCACTGTGGAGGACTTATGCAGCAGTAATGAAATTAGGTTAAAACTGCTAGGGGATTGCAGATAATTGCCCTTTTCTATCACGGGGAATAACGCTGTTTCGATCCCACAATAACCGTGATTAAAGTAGCGTCGGTCCTTTCGTTTGCGTGCAGTCGTCTACCGTCGCTCTCACCCCCTTCCGTGGACGGCACGTGCGCCAAAGTCAGCCCACCAGACGTCTTCTGCCCGAGGGAGATGTGACATTAGATGCCAGGGTGGCTCTCTGGAGCGGTTTGGGGGCCCTGGGATACAGTTTTAGGGAAATTGAGCCTTTCATCATCCATCTGTCGCGTTCCTGTTGGCCTGCCCGCGTAATTGCGCCACGGATTCCAGATGAATCCGCCGCCCACGTCTCCTCCGGAGCACCGCGGTCACAGCTTCAAGTGGATCCTCAGTGGAGCTGCAGAATTGAAAATCCGTTCATCAACACGCTTTTCGCTGCCCACAACCGATGGCCAGACCCTGGTGTGGCGGTTAATTTAGACAAAACGGCTCCAATAAAATAAAAGCATGTAAACAACAGCAAAACCTTTCGGTTTTTTCCCCTGTGGGTCTCGATCCAGATTACAGGGCGGTGAAATGATCCAGAACTCAGGCGCCCTTCGGATAAAGACCTGTACGTGGCATAGAAACGAAAGAACGTGGTTTTGCGACAACAACGGTTGTAGTTTAAGCCTCAGTTTGTACCTCAGAGTTTTTCCAAACATTATTAAATATTAATAAATAGTGAAATACACCAATTTCTCATCTCCACGTAAACATATTTAAAATGCTTGTATGGAAAGGAAACACCACCTTTGTGAGGCAAAACCATCAAGCACAACATTTTCAAAGATACCCTCCTGTATCCATAGAGGATCACGAGTCACATAAAATTGAATGCATTTCTTCAGAAACATTAATAACGCCTGTATAACAGACAAAATCCTTACTGTGCTTATGAGCCAGTGACAAAATAAAGTCCTTAAACACAAAACCCCGTACACAAATCTGTTTGCGAGACATGCAGTTAGAGGCTATTAGACTTTTAGACTCTAAATAGACTCTATTAGTGTTAGATACACAAATTAATACACGATGGGAAAGTCGCACTGGCTCATCGGTTAGCACTGCTGCTGCGTGGTTTCTAGGCCGGACATTCGGATACGGGTTTGCTTCAGGTCTGGCCGACGTCCTTCCACAATCCAAAGACGTGTTTCAGGAGGGCTGGTGAATGCAAGTTGCTTGTAGCATGTGTGAGAGTGTGTGGAATTGCATGTGTGTCACACTGACTTGCTGTGTAAACGTGCCGCTCACTGCAGGAGTGTAGCAGTGTAGGTAACCACTGACCCACTACTGTTAACCGCCTTGTCCTGGTCAGGGTCCCGGTGGTCCTGAGCTAATCCCGCAAACACGGGGTGCTGGGCTCTGAAACTACGCTCCCGGGTGGGATGCCAGCCCACCGCAGCGTGGCCACACACAAACGCACAGTTTTCAGGGACCCATTCACCTGAAATGGATCTCTTTTTACTGTGGGAGGAAACAAGAGCAAATGTTCAAAAACTTTTGTCTACGTTTCGCAATAATGTGTAAGAAGTAGTGGGAGTTGAAGTACGTGCCTTGCAACCTAGTTAGGAAGTGGTCTTCTTCACGGAAAGGAAAGGCGGTGTTGACTGATGAGGGAGCAGCGAGGCGGCACTCTGCCTCCGTTCCTCATTTTTCTCCGTTTCCGCCACGCCGCGCCAGGGCGGCCACGTGGGGTGCCCTCGGCGGTCAGGTGACGGCAGCGCCAGCTGGTGCAGCCGCCGGCCGATTTAGACCCCCCCCACAAGCGGTGATTTATGGTGTGGGAGAGGCACGGAAAAGTGCGCTGCCGGCGTCACACTATCCTGCCGGCGGGCTGGAAGGCCTGATTTATGCTGGAGGACATTCGCAAATTTCACCCCCCCCCCCCCCCCCCCCCCCCCCCCCCCCCCCCCCCCCCCCCCCCCCCC
>UFQX01000286.1:883999-941609 GCA_900497675.1 Arapaima gigas
CCCCCCCCCCCCCCACCCCCACCCCCACCCCCAGCTCATGGGACGATGAAGATTGGTGGTATCCGGAAGTGCCTGTGTATACAGTCGGTTTTACCGAGGCACTTCGGACCCCCTGTGGGCCCTGACCGCTGGGGCTGAAGGATGAGCGGGATGTTTCTCTGTACAGCAGAAAACAAATATTGACACTGCAGTTCTGCACCAGCCCTGGAGAGCCTCGCTTTGCGGCTGCGAGGGATGTGCGCTGCCGTCACTGCCGGTTCTCAGACCAGCGGTCCATTTGACTCCTGAGTGACAGTTTACCTTAACAAACCCCTGTGCTGAGGTGACCTCTGACCTGCCAAACCTCGATCGCCACTTAAGAAGGGTCTCAAAACGCATCGATCTCAGACCCGCTTCTCCCCTGGTCTCCTACAATCTCCGTCTATTTGAATCACAGCGTCGGTTGGCTTCACCTCAGCATTTCTCATCTGAATCAGTTCTAAACAGCTGCTTGGGCAAAAAGTTGCCGTGTCGGACAACGCAAAGTACTTTAACCGTCGAGTGTCTGCATCAGCTCCGCTGTGAAATGCGCTTTGTTTATCCCGCTGTTTGTGTCTTGCTGGAAAAGAGTCTTCTAGCGCTGTGTGGCCCATTTACTACGGGCGGCACAGTTCGGTAAAATCTTAACGTCAGCGGATGATAATCTACTGCCAAAGCAATGCTGCCGTGTCCAGAATGGCACCTGTGCTAACGTCTCCATCTAAAAGCAGCTAATCCTGGTCTTGCACCGCTGGGCTGGCAGCGGATGCGACCGCGTGAACAGCGGCCCGGTCGCCGGTTCTCACCTTCACGCTCCCAGCCTCTTCTTTTGATAAATGTATCACATTCGCTCCTTTTCCAAATTGTTCTTCGCTTTCACCTCCCTTAAAGTTGGACGTTTGAAAATCCCCCCTTCGCTCGTGCCGGCTCCTCTCTCCTGCTTGTGTAAAAACGCGGCGCGTCGGTTTCAGCCACGAACGACAACCAAGCACGTGTCCGAACGCGGAGCATTTTTTTTTTCCCTCCATCTGCAGGTTTAGTTTTATAAATAAACATACAGCACACGGGAGGAACACAGCCCACTGTGGGAACGCTAGCTTATACAGCGAATAAACTGTCACTGTGGATTCCACGGCTGTACGGCGCCGCAGAAAAGGGCAACGGTTTGTGAGGAGATGCGATTAGTACACGACACAAAACTGAAATTGGATATAACGGCTTCCGATCTGCGGGTTCGGGAGGGATGTGAATCAGTGAGAAAGGAACCCTGAATGGACACACAATGGGATTGCGCCGAGACGCCAAATGCGGGATATCCGAGTGGCGGCGCGTGCCGCTTGAACCGGCGGCGGCCCGACACAAGAATATTGCGACGCGATTCTTAATCCAAAGCGTGTTCCATCCTTCCATTAAAGAGCCCCGCAGTCCCTCAAAAGGCCTCATCGCAGCTTTTTTTTTTTTCTGTATGCATGTCGCGGCTCTAGCCGGCAATGACGGCTGTCAAAGCCGCCGCTCGCACCGTGGGCTCCGCACACCGCTTCGTATATCCTGATGCCGTCACCCCATTCTGTCCGTCACTAATCTGCAAAAGCTATTTTCAGTTCTAATATAGATCTCAAATCCTGCCCCCCCCCTCGCCTCTGTCTCTTTGTTCTTCTTTCGTGGCTTCCAGAAGAGCTTTGTTCACTACTTTTCCTCTTGTTCACGTGTTCTGACTGCGCTTTTTTGTTTGTTCGAGCCTGTGCTGATGCCCTGGATTAAATGAATTTTTTAAAAAAAAGTTCAAAAATCCTTATTTGACCGATTCGCACAATATGTCCAGTTCTTCTGTCCTAATCAGTGAAAATTTAATTTAAAACAGAAAAGCCCCACATTTGAGGATTTGGGAAAGTTGTGGTGCGCAGATTACTTTGCTTAACTTTCTTTCTTTTTTTTTAATTCGTCATCTGAGCATCGCAAAGCTTAATGGTGACGAAAAGCCAGCTGCTGCTCTACATTTTAAATTGGACACCGTACCTGTTCCAGCAACAGCGTTACCCACCTCACACGTACAGTACGCATTGCGTGAAGGCGGCTGGTGATCTGCTTGTTAAAGGTGGGCAGCACAGCAGGTAGCACCGGGGATCTCGCACCGTGATTTTTTTTTCCCTCCTTCCACAGTCCAAATGTGTGTTTCAGGTGAACTGGTAACTTTAAACTCGACGCATGTACTTTATGGGTTTAACAGCTGTACATTTCACCGAAGCACATATTTTTTTTACTTACCGACGCAGCAGGGCCCACCCTGGTAGAGGAACAGGTGCTATTTGCTCACAAGCTTCAGCTCTTTTTTTCCTGAGGGTCTTGGAGAACAGCCCCACACCTCCCGAGACGTAAAGGCAAAAATCGAAAATATAACCTGATTTTCTCATGTTTACCTTTTCCTTAACATTATAGTTTCACCTTTAAATTATTGCATCTTCTTATTCCGCTGAGAATACAGGTGCAAATAGAAAGAAAAAAGCAGATATAATGGCCTGGAAAATATGGCTTTTAGGATTTACAGAAGGTAGCAGCAGATGTCCGACGGGGTAACTATGCGCAGTGGTGGGAAAAAAATATTTGCAATTGTGTGCATCTTATTCTCATTACGTTTCATCAGACATTTTTGGCGCTTCTAAGGGCAAATGACCCCAGGAGGGTTTTTATGTCCTTTCATCGTCGTGGGCGATAATGTGCAATAACAGTAGCAAGGGAAAGTAGCTGCCCTGAACTGATGCTCTGAATTGACTGGAACCAGTCAGATGGCTGGAGGTCCTGAGTTGGTCAGTAAGTCTGAAGCGTTTGGACAGACTGTTGAACTGAGGCCTTTTGCGTTGGACACCATCAATGGCGCATTAATGGTTAACACAGTAAATTCCGAGGACCTGTCACCAGTCCCTCGTAAATGATTTTGCTGAGTCAGACACCTGCAGCCCATACTATGCCTTTCGTGTTTGCCTGACAAATATTGGCACCCCCCTTAGAAACGATGTATTTCCTACCCTGCGTAGTCTAAGAGGGTGGACTGTTGAACGCGTGTGCATGGAAGTGTTTCAAAAAAGATTTCGCCTACTAAGAGCTACGAGATGTAAAATCTTGATAGATGTAAATATTTCCCAGTGCGTTTTGGAGATCTGTACGACTGGGCTCCACGCCGCCGTTTGCTGAGGCCTGCTGCGTTTTCGTCTCCTGGCTGCTGTAAAGTTAGTAACGCATCCCAACACGCCGCTTTAAGGATTAAAGCAAAAAATGAGACTTGTTCCTTTTAATACTTTTGTGTTTTGTTAAAGTCTCAAGTGTCCAGGCCTGGGTCAATCATTAATTTCACTTTATATCGTTTGCATTCAGCTGCGAGGGCTTGGGAGTTGGGGGCAGGGTGCCGGACCAGCAGGCAGTCCCGGCCCCTTCGGCGACCCGGCCCGGTGCCGCCCCTCTCCGCCCCACCTCCGGCGTCCCGGTGAATGGGACCGCCACAGTCGGCACAGCTCTGCCACGGACATTATGGTGATGGCATGAAGTTTGTGCAGTCACCTCTGAAAACGCGCGGTGCCCCCACTGCAGCGCCGCAGCCCTCCCCTCCCACAGGGTGTCTCATGCCAGCTGTTAGGGCAACAATAGGCTTGCACCAAAGGACAAGAAGAAAAGCACCACCCCCCCAAAAACCCGACCGGCTTCCTATTGTCCCCGGCGATCAGGCCTGTAGTTTATGCAAAGGAATGAACTTCATCGCGCGTGTAGTAAAATGTGGTAATGTGGAAAGAAGGGAGGGGGGCGCGAGGAGGGAGGCTCGCCTTAAGTGTCACATTTTGTCGTCTCAAAAGAGTTGCTATTCATATGTGTACAATGGGAGCGCTGCAACCGGGGTGACAGCTTGGGTTCCTCGAAGGCTCTTGTCCTGACCTCTGTGTCCCCATCACAGCAGAAACAAGGGTCCTGTGGAAGAATGCTCCTGCCAGTGCATTCTGACAATAACGCATTGTTTGTGCCCTCGAGAGAGAGAGAGAGAGAGAGAGAGAGAGAGAGAGCGAGAGAGAGAGTCGCCTGGGTGAAAGACCTTGGCTTAGAATTCCTTCACTGTCTTTCATGTTCATCTCTGTGGTGACATTTTCATGTTTTTTTTTTTTTTTAATTTTAAATTTTAGACAATTTTGGAGACGTCAGACATAAACACGTTTATCTTGTCAGCAATTATACGTTTACTTCCTTCAACTTCGATAATAGAGGTGCTGCCATTTTAATTAATAGGAGTTTCTGCTCCAAGTACTTTCACTGCATTTACTTTTCTCCAGCACATTCTTACAGTGTGTTTAAGTGCTCATTTCGCCTGTGTTTTACACTGCAGGCCACTGCTGGCGGTGCATTCAACCAGCGTTCATTCAAAGGAGGTAAAACCAATTTTTCTCTGTTTTTCTGTCTTCTTTATGAACAGCGTTTTTTTTTTTTTTTTCCCAAGCCACAATCTTGAAACTTGCCCCAGTGGTTCTTCTCGTGACAGAAGTGAGGTTTCAGTTGACGTTTTGCCCAGCAAAGTCAGTTAAAATGACAAAAGGCCGCTTAGTATGTCAAAAATTTTGACCGCAGTGTTTGAAATAAGGCTCGGAGACGACCAAATCTCCGCACGTGGCAGGACAAACAGGGCAGTTCAGTTACAAGATGCAAAAAGTTTAAGGGTTATACAGCGATATATCATTTGTTGTTACTCTACATGCTGGACATGCTGTTGTCTATTGTGAAGCAGGAGGGTGAGAGGGAGGCTGGGGGATGCTGGAGAAAGGACCTGAACTGGCGAGAGGTAAGGGGTCACATTGGGGGGTCAGAGGGGCAGAGGTGATAGTGGAGGGGGGGGGGGTCTAGCGGATGCCTGGAGTAAAGACCCGAACTGGCATGCACACGCAGGTGCACAGGGTGGTATACATATTAACGTTGTGTACTAAATTCAGCAAGTTTAATAGTTATACAGTTTGGTGATATACAATTTATTGGTGTCTACGTGTCACTACGGCTGGTGCACATCGCTCCCTGTGGCATCTGCGGGTTTGACCTTCTCATAGGAGTGTGGGCATGAGGTAGACGTGCAGCCCATACTACATACATGCCGTTTAAGGTCCTGCTGACCAAAACACCCGCAGCAGACCCCGAGCTGGAAAACACAGGAGTCTGTAGCTACTTTATGGAAGCAGCTGCATGCCGAACATAATCTGTACATCAGACATACATTTTTTCATGGTGGAAAAACAACACCATTGTCATCATCATCATGCCAAGTGCCAGCAGAAGTCAGTAGCTGTAATATTTGCGCAAATAAGAATAATAATTTGTAGAATCTTTACAAAGTGAAACTAAAATTATTCAGAAACTTTACATGACACAAACGCAGTTCTGCATACATGATTTAAGGGTAATAAAGTTTGGCTGTTTTTTTTGTTTAATTGTTCACTTCTGCGGGACTACCGTCGGCATGCGCGTCACTCTGTGCGGCGTCCGCCTGTTTGACAGCAGTAACAATAAACATACACTAAATGCAACCATGTCGAGGGCGATACAGTTTGGTGATCTGTTGCTACTTCCTACCTTCCCGCCTTTCCGCTTTCTGACCTGGCTGACCCCAGGTGACCCAGCTAGTTTACGTTAAAACGCAGCCAAGGTTCTGTTTTTTGTAAGCTCATGAAACACAGGTTGACTGAGCTTACATATTTGGCACGGAAAGGTACTTTTTGGCCACAGCGTCCATCTGAAGCTCCCTCTACAAATAAGCGGTTGACTGGAGAATCCATTTTTTTTTCAAGGTGAAATGATCCGTAGGTTGATCTGAATGAACAGTGTTGGACTCCATAATCTTTTTTGGATCTTCTTGTTGCTGCTAGACCAGCCCCGCTATTTACTGCCGACCCTTGGCGTCTAACTTGTATGATGTACCTGCATTTATGCGATTCTGCAGCGTACCGACTCTGCCTCTATGTTGTTGTGACCAATTTCTGTTTCTAAGCGAAAAGAAAACAAATACCAGCCCTTCATGACACATTTTTCTTTTGGCCTCAGCAGCTTTCACCATGTTGTTCTTCTCGGATCGAATACCACCTTGTACCCTATGTTGACATATGAATGAGACAGGGAGCTCAATGACTTCCATGCAAAGTAGCCGGTGGCCACCGCGGAAGTGTGTGTTCTGTGTGCTGCGCTCTGTTTTTTTGCGAGCGATACAAAGGAGGAGGGAGGGGGGCTAACATAAACGCGTGTGGTTTGTAAATGTGTTACCTCTGGTCAGTCCTTCCTACCAGGTGCCCCCCCGCCCCCCACAAGGCGTGCTCACGCACGCACACACTCATGCACACAGCGCTTCTGTGAAGACGTCACACACATTTGAATGAATATACAAATTTGGCCCTCGCTCCCTTAGCTGTGCCGTCGGGCCCGTGTCGGGGCTCAGTTCACTGTGTAATAAAACAAAAACGGGAAGGAAAAGCAGAGCAGATGTTTCTCAGTTCACAATGTTCAGGCGCACTGAGATAATTGATAATTTTCATTCCCGCTCGATATTGTATGAGCGAGTTGTGGGGGTGGCAGGAAAGATGTTAAACTAGGTGTGAGGTGAATGGCTGATGGGTTATTAAACCATGAAAGTGGCTTGGAGGCAACGGCACGTGATCTGGCGTCTTCACCCCGGGGACGCCGCGTTTTGGCCGGTTGCGGGATGTGGGGTCAGATCGCGCGACCCGTTCTGCGATACGGACCACACCGGCGCTGCCTGGTCCTCGTGACCAGGCCTGATGTTGGCCAACCAGCCCGCCCAGGTTCTTCCAGATCTTGACGGTGGTCAAAAGGGGGGTTGATTTCGCTCAGCATTTAGGTCAGACTTTACCCCCAGTCCCCAACCATCTGCCACTGGGATCTCTGCCCAGACCACGGGGCTGCGGTCGGGCCTTCAGGGTCTTCCACAATTACCAACATGAGTGGAAAGAGGAGCTGCATACAGAGCAGGGGCCTCAACTTTGCCTATCTAGAAGGACAATGATGATGGGGTGAATTTTCACCTCGTGATTTTTTTTTTCCCCGACCTGTTCCCCAGGTGTGTGTTTCTTCTCCCCTTCTGCATACCTCAGAGAAACAGAAATAGATGATAAAGTTTAGATGCCTGATAGCATTAGATGCATTAATATCTCTCTCATCCGGCGAGAGATGACAAATTGACAGAGCCGTCACCGCCTCGCGTTACTTGTCATTTGATTAGGATCAAGCTTTAAATCACTGCCCTGCACAGCTGGGAACAGAGCTGATGTCCGCGGCTCGGCTCAAATATATAACTGCTTTGATCACCAGCGGGATTTAAAAAGAAAAAAATTAATTCAAAACCTTACGGAAATGAGGTTGCTGGCTAAAAATGTTTCATTCTTCTTTACAGTATTGCTTATTTACATTAACATTTACTTTTATTCATTTAGCAGACACTCCAAAGTGAGGCACGGCACGGCGTACACGAAAATAGTTTATTCTAATCTGCCCGTCTCTAATACAGACACACAGATGTAAAGTTAATTTTAGACTGCAGTTATTTTGGAAGAGGAAATTGTGGCTCCTGAGCCTTTTTTTTTTTTGTAGTGGAGAGCAAAGAAAAAAGTGTTTTTGCGGAGGAAAGAAGGGCCCCACAAACCTCGCCGCTAAAGCCAAGCGGACAGGCGGCCTCGTGGGAAGGGGCGCGGTAATGAGTGTTGATGTGCCAGTCCACTCTGGTTCTCTTCACTGCATGCGTCAATGTGGTGGGGGACTGGGGACAGGGGTGGGGGGGTGTCTGGTTCCCACGAATGAGGCATCGACTCAATATCGAGGTGGAACGCAATCCCCATTCCCTAGAATAGGCCGCCGTGTTTCACGTGCGATCACGTGCGGGGTCCGAGGATTTGTCCTTCACGTATCACACGGCGGGCATGTAGGAAGGCACTGAGGACGTGTCACACGTGTCCATTGGCAGAGACACGGCGGCAGAAGCAAAAAAAAAAAGGTTGCATTTTGCTTTCATCTTTACGCGCGTTTGGCTGCGCCGACTTTTAAATGGGGTTCAGTTCCCGGTTCTGTTGTCAGTTAACTTTATCTTTTTTTCAATCAACTTCTTTTTTTGGGGGGGGGGGGTCTGGAATACAATATAATGAGCGACATAAGTTCCCCAAACTGGCTTTGTTCCGTCTCCTTCGGCATTTTCTCACGACATCTCGAGCGCTGCTTTCGCGTGGAGAAGAGGAGAAGAGCACAGGACAAATAAAAGACAAACTGCGCGGTCCCCAGACTCCGTTTTCGGAACCAGTGACCGTAGTGCTGAGCTGTTACTACAGGAAAAAGGACACATCTCATTACAAAACAGCCACCTTGTTTCCCAGTAGAAGGAACGGAGGACTTAACCAAACTTACACAGGTGCTCGTATAAAAGCAAAAAAAAAAAAACATAGTAAGAGAGACGTCAGTATTTTCTGGTGTCTTGTGACCTTTGCTGATGTATGTTGTCCTGGTGGAATAATTCATATGAGGCTCTGAGAAAACGAAACGAAATAGTGCTTGTTGACAGAAAACCTTCCTGCCTTTTCAAACTTTCACACACTCATATCCACACATCTACACGTCTTCACATCTGCTGCACATTCAAACCAAGTTGCTTTAAGGGCCTCGCTTTTGTTGGTCTTGTGTCAAGGACCATATTTCAATTCACAGATTAAGGAAGTTGTCTTTAAACCCAGTTCTGTACCGAAGAAAGATTTTCTCTTAACTGCACTTGGGAGTTTTCCTTCAAGACTTGTTTTTCTGGACACGTTTGACCACAAGCTCCACGAGCTTCAGGAGGGGGGGGGAAAAAAAACTCTTTAAGACTTTAATTGCCTAAAGAATAAATTCCAGTTTCCCCAGACTAAATAAATTAGCTTGGGCAAATAAAGAATCGCTCTAATTATTTTCTACTTTCTGCATTCTCTTTCAGTGTTTGAGACCTTCCATTATTCCTTTTTTTAGATTCCTTTGGAAAAAGAACTTAATGCAATCTGTTTTTTTTTTGTCACTTGGCTTTCCTGATTTTTTTAGCAGAGAACAATTTACGGTGATAATAATTAAAATTTATGTCAAAATTATACTTCAAATACACTCGGAGCGTCTTCAGCCGAGTGGCTGAATGCAAAGAGAAAATGTACTTAATTTCCCCCTTTTCTGTATGTAAATATGAAGCCTGCTAATTGCTATATCAAAGGTAGCCTTTTGTGTATAGTCATTATTTTCAAATGTTGAATAATCATTAAAAAAAAAAAACCCAAATGAAAAGAAAGTAAATGAAAAACCTCAAAAAGAAAAGGAAAAGACCCCCACAAACAGCACTGTGGAATATCCAGTTGAATTTAATAAACGTCTGGGCTTTAAAAAGACATTTTACATATAGCCCCTGATCAAAAGAACCCATTACCTCCACTAATTAGACCCAGATAAAATATGCAAATTATTCCATAATGCAGAATAATAGGGTTTTTTAATGCATCTATATTAAATAAAAATTGAGCTTCTGATAATTCTCTGTGACATTTAATTCAAATGAAGGTGAATGTCCTCTCCTTAGATTACATCTCATTACTCACCTCTTTGTGGCTCTCCCTGGTGGTAGACCGTCCTCTGGCCTCTCCTCCACCCGCCACGCCGCCGCTCTCTTAAATCGCTCTGCTCAAATATTTCTTCAGCTGCAAAATGTAGGGTAAATAAAGAAGGAGACGGCAGGAAGGGAACTCTTCGGAATGCTAATCCGGCGCGGGCTCCGGTTTGTCGGATTTGGTGGAAAATTTTTAGTGTTCGGCGTGTAATCGTTTCTGTGCATAAGATGAAAATGCGAGGAGCGGCGTTTATGCTCAGGGAAGTTGGCGGAAACGCTGCTCGACGATAAGGCCAAATGTAGGGATCATCGAATGCGAGGACAGGGATCGCGGTCAGCTGGAGTTTGGGTCACGGCAGTAGCTGACCTTGACCTGGAGGTCCTGCTGCACTATGGGAAAGGTTACCTGGCGAGAGATGAAGCTGCCTTTCAGATAACCGGCCCGCTGGATGCTAAGCAAGGTGCTGCTTGGCTCCTTGTGCCGCATATAAATCAGTAGGTAGAGGCAGGAGGAACTCAGGGGGTATGAACCCTTTGTCTTGATGTCTTCTGGAAGTCCTAGAAGATGGGATGTTGTGGCCACCTAAGTATACAGGAGTTGAAGGGGACTCAGTTAGGCCATAAACACTAGTGAGGAAAAAATACACAAGTTCATGTTGAATATTCCACATAACAGCTTTTCTCGTCTGTATGGTGCCGAACCCTCCTTCCAAAAAGTCACCTCCAGCAATCCACTTGTTTATTTGGTCATTGATCATAAGTGTGCCTCTCGGTCAGTTCTGTTTAAGTCCGAATTGCTTTGTCACATCAAGGACAACATCGTTCCAACTGTTTTTTTGGTCATCTGGATGCTGCATGGTGGTTTGTTGACTTTGCCTTCTGCTCCACTTGATGAATGTTCCCCTGGCAAACTTTCCTCCCTATCCCCAGCATCAGGAGGACTATCGATCCGGCCCCTACTGCTCCAGTGCAAGTGTGGTCTTGCTGTCTCCACAGTTGGCGCCAATCAATGTGAGGGGAAGGGCTCATTTGAGGAGCCGCAGCAAGTGCCAATCAATGGAAAAGAAAGGGGCCATTTGAGGAGATACACGGGGGGGTATGGTGGATGGTCCTCCAGGAGTCTAAAGGTTTTTTTGGAACACTGTCAGTGTACCTCTCAAAGAGATCTATTTCTGTACAAATGTTTAGTGACAGCATAGGTGGAGGACAAAGTCATGATGAGATGAAGGCTGCCGAAGAAGGCCGCGAATCTGCCTTGTAACCTATAAAACATCAAAATGGGATGTAGTCTTCCCCTGCACTATGAAGGCAACTCATCTCCAAAATCCTTTGTAATTTTGAATTGTCATAAATACATAATTACCCTTCCTCCCTTCCATCCATCCACTATCCTGAACTGCTGTATCCTGGTCAAAGTTGAGGAGATCCAGAGTCTCAGAATCAGTAGGTCCTGGGCTATGCAACAACCGCTTGATGGGACACCAGTCCATCCCAGGTAGCCACACTCACATAGTCGCACAACATGGGCAATTTAAAATGACAAATTAACTTGAAATGCATGTCTTTGGACTGTCATTGCTTTCAAAGGTGGCAGTAGACGGGTGCTTATATATGCATGTGAGATTGACAGCTGGACACGGCCAGGGGTTTGGTCTAATACTTCCCTCCCTCAATTACATTTTACATAAGCTCAACATGGAGGCCTACGTGCACTCGTTCCTCCCTTTTGAAGCTATCACATACTGTACCCTTGGCAAACATGACATGCGATGCCCGAGAAGTGCCTCTTGAGCCAAAGTAGGGGCGTTAAATGAAACTCTTCTTAACGTCAAACTCCTGCAACCTGAACGGGTGTATTTTGCAGTAGGTTTTATGCTACCGTTTTGGATTTGTGTGGTCTTGGGTTCCCTCCGCACAGGCAAGTACCAGTTAAAACAGCAGAGATTTAGGTTTCTGTTGTGGGACGTCATAAACCTGGTTTTATCCTGGAGAAGAGATCAGAATTCCTTATCAGGCCTCCTTTATGAGATAAGGAACTGCTGTGGTGAGCGGTGAAGAGACCAGAGGGAACAGAACTGATTTACTTTATCTGCGTTTGACCGGGGCCGTGCTGAGCTGTTACGCGGCAGACTGACACGCTGGACTAAGGATCAAGGGAGCGGTTCTGAAGTGACACACACCACAAAGTGTGCTTGAAAAGACGCATCTCAGCGGGGCGGTGAACGCACCTGGAATCCCAAACCCTCGGTCTCTCCGTCCGCAGTGTCTTATTTGTGTACGGCGGCGATACTCCCACGGAGCAACAACGGAGCATCAACGAAGGTTTAAAATGCTTCAACCAAAGTTCCTGGTGAGGAGACCTGGTTGTCTCGGCAGGAGGTGGCCGGCAGCGCCGCAAAGTTTACGATCATCCGCAAAAAACGTCGCGCGCTGTCGACGTGTCGAGGCGGGAGGCCGTTTTGTTGCGATGACCGTCGCTGCTCACATCTCTTACCTTCCGTGCTCTTCAGAGACCCTCAGCATCTCGGAACCGCTTTCCATACCCTCGACTCAGATTGAATATCTAGCGCGATAATACTGAGCCTTAAACCAAATCTTCTTCGTTCTGAGACCTCTGAGCAAATCATATACAAATACGTCCAAATAGTTTATATGCCTCACGTTTTGAAATGGAAAAAAAAAACCATCAGGAGTGATTTGACTTTAATTTGTATTCACTCTGAAGGGCCTGTAAGGGAAATATAGATTCAAAGCAAGTCTCATTTAGACAAAAACCTCGTGCGCAGCAGCAGTCTCATGAGATAAGACATATCCTTCCCCATTTAGAAATTAAAAGCTGGACTGAAGTTGCAAAGCCAAGTCATTGTTCAGAGCCGAGGAGCTGGATTGACTTACATTCCTTTTGGCAGCTCCGTTTAAGAGTGCAAACAAATCCATCCCGTTCTATAAATTTGTCTCAAAGTAATTGGTTGCCTGTTAAACCAATTCATTGAGTGCTATTGATTCTTTAATCCTGCTTTCATTTTTCTGATGGCTGAACAGCGGTTATTTCCCCGGCTTCTTCCGTCCTAATCGTTCGGAAAAAAAACCCCACCGCTTACATATCTAAAAAAAAAAAAAAAATCGCATCAGTTCAAGCATTCATTTGATGTTTTTTAATAAACGTTCATGAGAGCGCTCCGGCAGTAGATACTTCCAAATAAACCCCTGCTCACCGCCACCAGGGACCAGCTAGGGCCATATTTTGTTTCTTTTCACCTTGAAGTTTAGAGCCGGGCATCAATCAAGGTCAATAGTAAGCGAGACAGATTGATCGACTGCAGGCGGTGGCTGCAATAGTCTGGTCTCTGCGGTTTGCACTCTATACTGTGCGATCCATAAATGAACCCGGCGTGTCTTCTGAACGCCGTGGATTCCCTGCCCAAGATTTCTCACCCTTTTGAGAGCTTTCGGCGTCGTAGGAAGCCTCCGTGCAAGGGGTGCTTGCTTTAACTTATCGGCAACGAGGCACTTCGGATAAAGAAGCTGAGAGGTTCCAACCATTTCGGTAGATGCCACACTGGTTCAGCATCTAGCAGTAAACAGGACCATCTGAAGCAGCTGCATGCGTGTTTTGAAACAGCCCCCAGTCAAACAGATTAAATATATAATGTGGCACCGGGATGGAAAAGGGGTTGCATCCAGCTCTGTAGCCGCTGAGCCAAGATCTAAAAAAGTTGGGAGAAAAGAAGAAGAAGAAGGAAAAAAAACCTGAAAAATTCCTGACAGACAAGAGCAATGAAGCGAAAGGAAATCGCAGGGCCTCGGTGTCAAAGGTGTTGAAGTGAACCGGAATTCCTCCTGACAGGGGCACCGCGTTTTAACAGAAGGCTGGGAACGCATCCCTTAATTGCCGCCACGGGCCGAAAGCCCCGAGCTGCTTCCGCCTTAGTGAAACCCGCAATCCGTCATTTATTTAGTGCACTGAGTCAGGAGGCTTTCTGTTGAAGCGGGGGAACTTCTGGCCACGGCTGAGACGCTCTGTAGAGGTTCATCTTTGGAAGGCTGAGGAGGAGACAGTGAGATGCAATGGAACCACTTGAGTGCTGGAGTCCTGCTGAAGGCCAAGAGGGGATGAAGCCTGGCTGGAAGGCTGCCTTCAGTAAATCCCCCTGCTAACCTGCGGGAAATGGTTTGAGGTCCCAGATGTGCACATCTAGGGAGTGGGGGGGTAGAGTGACAGAGGAGGCCTACAGAAGAGCTGAGCTGCACAGCTGGGGTCCTCTCTCATGTTGTCCTTGGCCCCCACGAGCAGATTATCCTGCACAGTCGCCACCTCCGTCCTCCTGTCCTCCGCGTGCAGGTAGGATTATGGTAAAGCTCCGCAATGCCAACCACGAAGGCCTCCTAAGACGTATTGCATATCGCTGTGTTATTAATTTAACCGTCCTCTTCTCTTGCGAGCAGCGTTCTCAAAGTCAATGTAAACACAACTAAAAAAAGTTTGATACCGTGGTAAAAATAAGTGTAGGTCACACTGCACTCTTAAATTTAGGTTTTTCTGATGTGATTCATAGGCCCACCGCCACGGGTCACCAGCCTTTTCTTTAAATGTATCTTGTGACATTTTATCCTTGTCTACTGTTGCAAAGAGAAGAACACGTTTTGCACTTAAAGTGGCGTTTTTATACAGCGTGTTAATTTTGCCTCCTTTCATGTAATTGTTGCAGCAGATTAAAGGACGTCCACATAAAGGGTAAATCGCCCTTGTTGTTCCAAAAAACAGCATAAAGGACTTGATTATAGCAGAAAGAAATTATAGGAGTGTGAAGGCTGGGGAAGGTCAAGAGGAGAAACCTGAACGCATCCCTTCCTGCTTTGGCACTCAAGTAGATCTCATTCCGCTGTGAGGGAACTGGCACCATTTTGCCAACGTGTCAGAAACACAAAACTCCCCTGATTGAGGTGGTTTTTGGGTCTAGACCCATGGCTTCTCATCACAGCCGGTCTACACAGGACTGTAGGTGAGAGATCATTTGGTTGGCCTGCCGTCTTGTGTAAAATATGACAACTCCGGGTCTGGAGCTGGGCTTTACTGGCTTCAGCGCCAGGTCTCCAGATGCCTGAGCACCTGGGGTACATGTACTAGCAGGTGAGTAGGTGAGGTAAAGGACAGGTCGGTTGAGGAAAGAGCTCCCTGGTGTAAACACAGAGCGCTTTAGCTTTTGGTTCAGCCGAGTGAGGTCGCACGGGTTGTGAAAAAATAAGTCAAGTCCTTTCGCTATGATGAGCAACAGCATTTTGGGCAAGTCTACTACACATGAGAATTGGGCTTTAAGAAGCTCATTCACTCACTGCTTCCCCGAGTCAGGTAATGGTGGTCTGGAACCTATGCCAGAAGCTCAAGGTGCAGGTTCACCCGGGACATCCGGGACCCTGGTGCTGTGATTATTATATATGTAGGTAATATTCTTTCTTACTGCTCTGTGGTTTACACAGGTGGACAGAATTTCTTGGCGTCCACGAACGGGCTGAGAGCCTGACGTCTGTTGGGGAGACTGACTGAATTGTGTCGGTTTTTTCCCTTGTTAACGCCAGTGTTAATCTGCTAAGGTTAAACACGGCCGAAGAAGTGACCCGCCGCCGCTGACTTCCGTCCCTCTGCCGGGCCCTTTTCCTCGGGGCACGCACAGGTCCGCGCGCCTGCTTCATTTGACTGTCACACAGCGTGGAGATGGGCAGGAGACGAGGCATAAAGAACAGCTTTGCATAGAGCGAACGTCCGGGGATCATTACCCTTGTTTATTCCTGGAGCAAGGGCACGAGATGATGTGGCTGCCCACCTCCGGGGCTCCCGGCAGCTCTGCGCTCCACCAGCGCTGTCTGCGAAAAAGACCACAAACAAAAATGGGGACGGCAGTTTTCCTCTTTTCCGGCCTTTTCTGGGATTCTCTTGTCTCGGCCCTACTTCCTGAACAGGGTGATACCTTGTGATGAATGAATGAGCTTTATTAATCCCAGAGGAAAGCTGCAACTGTGCAACATGCGACCCACAACAAGGTGATGGCAGAAACAGAACCTGGGTAAAGACTAATAAGGCTGAAATCATGCATGAAGAAAGCAAGTAAACAAGTGGAAAGTATATTTATAAAGAAAAAATCTGGCCAGGATTTAACTTGGGCCCTCGCACGCTGATAACCCATCTCCTCACGCTGACAGGACTGTTTCATTTGCCCGCTGGTGGTGAAAATAGGCAACTGCTACGCTTTGTTTTAAAGTATACCGAAGAACAACGGGACAGCCGCCATCTTCATGGCGAGATAAATTTAGAGAAACGGCGAGAAAAACTTTCTTGGAGGGAATAAATTAGGAGAGCGGGAGAAAAGCTTTCCGGAGGAAATAAAACAAAGCCTGTTTTTTTTTTGTTTCCAATTACACCTTAAAGTCACCTGTGAAACCACCCACCCACCAAGCCCAACCTTTCCGGCACACATTCGTACTTCTCTTTCATCGTGGCGTTTGAAGAGGAAAAGCCAATTTGTTTTCAATCAGGGAACATGACACTTGCCGAGGTGTCTCTGAGAGCTCGAAACAAGCGTCAGTCGTACCTTCAAAGGGGGGCGCTACGCGTGACATTAACAGCGGCTCACAGCTCACCAGGCTTTAAGAAAAGCGACCGCACAGCACAGACGCAAGTGGCTTCGGCCGCGAGGTTCCTCTCCTTCTTGTGCCTCCAAAGTCTTTGGGAGACAAGCTAGCCACTACCCGACAGTGGCAAAGCTCCTAAAAGGAAACTTCCAACCTTCATCTTGAACCTTCTTTATGGCCCCACCGGGTTGGAGAAATGATCAGGATACTAACAGATTCTAACCAGGGACCAGAAACCTGCTTCCGTTCGCTGGCTGTTCTTCCCACTCTCCACAGCGGAGGACTATTTTGTGGCGCCACTTGAGGCCATTTTCAGTCCGGGTGTAATTGACGGGGCCTCATATGAAATAGGAATCCGGAACAATGGACCTCCGAGTCGCTTTCCAGCAGCTCTTCTCTTGTCCTACTTACATCTGACTGCTGGGAGTGCGTTTTCCCATCACTGCGTGTGGGAACAGACCTAACTGTGCTTGTTTTTTGCTTATTTTATTTTTTGCTTAGACTGTACATTCTAGTGTCTCATATACGTGACATTTGAAATCATTTAGATATGATATCTGTCTTGCTGTTTTTTTGTTACTCATTTAACGCAGGCTTTTCTACCAAGAAACGCACCGTTCAGAGTAACAAGAGTTATAGATGCACACACGAGACTGCCAAAGCACAGCTAGTTTGTCTAATAGCACCATTTTGCCTGAACGCATTTTGTGAGTAGCTGCAAACAGGATTCATGGGAAATATAAACGTAATTGTGATGGAGAATGTAGTGCAAGTTTATGGAGCTCTTGGGAAATCAGTGGGAATTATTTCGGAAAGAGATGTGTTTTGAGACCCTTTTTCGGATGTTGAAAGGGATCCAGCAGTTCAGAGGTAACTCGCTGTACCACATCGAAGCCAAAACTGAACATTTTTGCCTGTGTGATTTGAGACCTCCTGAAGTGGAGGACTTTGCTGGGGTGTAGAAGGTTCTGGAGGTATTGGGGTGTTATCAGTCTTGAACTTGATATGGCCAGCTACAGATCCAGTGAGATATGGAGATAGGAGATATGTGGGAATGCTTTGACAGGCCAGACACAACTTGTGCCGTGCCATTCTGGATCAGCTGTGGAGATAGAGGCTGGAAAACAAAACTGGAGGAAGTTGCAGTTGTCCAGGTGGGACCAGACCAAGTGTTGGTTAGATTTTATTGTGAGATGTAGATGTATTCTGCTGATGTTACTCTTCTTGATCGATGAAGTGGATGAAATCAGTGAATTGTTCAGGGTGACAGAGAATTCCTAGACAAGTGTGCAGATCTGTCAGGACGTGAAGAATCTCGGTCTTGGAGAAGTTGAGATTTAGGTGGTGATCAGTCAGAAAAACAGATGTCTGATAGTCAAGCTGCGATGTCAAAGGATACGTCTGTAGCGGCTGGGAGGAACAGAGAAGAACTGAGTATCATCGGAGTCGATGTGAGAAAAGAATCTCTGAGACAGAACCAAGGGAAGAGGGACAGATGGGGAAGCGTAAGGAGCCCAGCACTGAACCCTGTGGAACACCAGCTGAGAGAAACTGAGGGTAAGACAGGTCACCATGGCAAACCACCTGGCAAGCTTAACCTGACAGGTAAGACAAACAATAGAACGTTGATCCTTTAATTCCAAGCTATCCAAGAGAGGAAAGGAGGATTTAGTGGTTCAGAGGGACAAATTCTTCAAGAGGTTAAGTAGAACAAGGACAGAGGAAAGGAAGACAGTGGAGGCAGTGGTTCTCATACTAGAATGGCTCTTGTTGAATCCAGACTGATAACTGGTTAGTTGTACATAAAAACATCAACAAAGCGCATAATGATACGACAAAATAAAAAAAAGACACGCGTACCATCATGGTCGCTTCAGTCTTGCTGTATAACATTCATAACACTTCCTAAATCAGCACTGGTGGTCATTTTTATATTATTATTAAAAGTACTACGCAAGTAAATCTCTGCTAATATTTCCTTAACAACGTGCTCCGCGTTGCCGATTTTTCTCCGTTTTGTTTACTTCTGGAAAATATATTTTAAAAAAGCTACAGTTTTGTGTTCACGTTGGACTCACGCAATAAAGCATGTTAAACGCAACTGTTTGTGACCTCAAGGTTTAGGAAGATACTTAACACGACGTTCTGTATAGAAGGCCTTCAGGGGGCTGGTGGTGTCAGGACTTGTAACCATTGTTACTCCTTTCTCCTGCAGTGACCAAACACAGCAAATCAAAACCCTGGCAGAACAATAAAGCCCACAAACCTGTCGGGAAAAAAAGCAGCACAAACTCAGGTTCTCAACAGTTTATTTACAAGGCTGTCTTCGAATCCTCCAAACATCTTAACCCCCCCTCCCCCTCCCCCACCCCCACAAGCTCTCAGTCCAGACTTTTACTGAGTCCTGCATCTGGTGCTTCTCTAACCTGGATGTGGTCAGGTAGAAGCCACAACTGCTACCAGGCAGCAGGTCGTGTCGTGGTTGGAGCTGCTGCTCTGCGTTCAAGGGGTCCCACGTCCTGCTGCAGTGTCCTTGAAGCAGATACCCTGAATTGCTCCAGTAAAAGTTAACCAGCTGTATGAATGGGTAAACCGTTGTAAATTCAGTCATCTAGTAGACGCTTTCCTCCAAAGTGATGCACAACTCGGAGAAGACAACAGCAGACGGAGAGACACGGACGTCCACATGGAAGTAGAATCAGGAAAATAAAATCGATTAGTCTAATATCTCCATTTTTTCCAGCACCCTGGTTTCTGCGTATAGAATTGATAGGGAGTGTAAAATTTTAAAAAATTAGACAGTGAACACTGATGCAGGAGATAGGAGGTCAGGAGAGAAGCGGCTCTGAAGGAGCTATGCTTTGAGGCCAACTTCTTGGAAGTTAAAGACGAGTTCGGCAGTTCTGAGAAAAGGGACGCGTTCCACTGAACTGACATCCTTCAGGCTTTTGATTTCGGACCCGTGACATGCCGAAGCAGCCAGAGGTGGAGGTGCGCAGCAGTCTGGCTGGGGTGAAGCGTGTGATCAGTTCCTGCAGGTATTCAGGTGCAGTCCCTTTGATCGACTTGCATGCTGCACCCAGGGTGTTAAACTCGACACGGGCAGCTACAGACCGGCGTAAGTAGCTTAACCCTGCGAGCCGCTTGCGAGAAAAGCATCAGCTAAGAGAATGTAAATGTAATCTGAGCGTGAGTGCAGAATATCGGAGACAAGTGGACGTTGGCTGAATGCAGCGTGGCCGGCCTGTCAGCGGAGGCCACCGCTGGCTGGACAGGCTGCGCTCAGACGGCGCTGCTCCGCTGTCCCAGAACGACCCAGGCGCTAGCTAATGGGGTCAGGTGAGACTCCTCCTCGGCGCGCCGCACATCCGCCTCCGCCGGCCTCGTGCAAAGCTTACCTCCAAGGGCCCGTTCTCCTTCCGCTACGCTCGCCTTTATCCTTCTGCTCCTTTTTGCCATTTGTCCGGCCCAACCGCTTGCTCCCTTGTCCCCCCCGCCTCTCCCGGGGCTCCTCCGGCTCACTCCTCCCCGCCCCGTCACCCTGTCTGCCACATCAAAGGATCTCATTACCAGCCCTCATATCAACCTTGCCCTCAGCCAACCTGCCCTCCCTGCGCATTTAAATAGCGGCGCATTGTATCTATAATAGGCCCTGTCTCGCAACGAGCCCTCCGAAGTCTCCCTACCGCTGCGCCCCTGTGTTCGGGATCCTTCGTTCGCACAGAAGACGCGTCCTATAAAATTCTCTTTCATTTGCTGTCTCTTGTTTGTTTCTCGTCTCGTTGTTTTGTGCCAAGCCGAAGTCTGAACCTCGCTTCCTTTGATATTTGCACGCAGCCACCGTCAGGATCCATGTGCGGAGAGGACTTCTGGCGCACAGTGGGACGCGCTTCTGCAGCCTCTCTCCATCACGCCACCCCCCCACACTACCACCCTACCCACCTCCACCTCCTGCCTTTTTCAAAATGTGGCCTGAACCCAGTTGGCAGACACACCTGGAGCCATTAATAACACGGAGCGGAGGACCTGCTCGCGCCCCCAACCCTGGCCAAGGGTGTAATTAATGTGAGTGGGTTTCAGTCACTCAGCTTAGCACCTCAATTATTCCCTTAATTTATTTACTGCCCGTACAATAGCTGGGCCCGGTGTCTGAGCAGCCGCTGCCGCGGTGGCACATGTACCGACTGAAAGGACACCACCACCTCTGCTCCATAAATAACCAGAACGGTGATGAGCGAGGGGAACAGTAAATATTTGTCTAATGGCACAAGTTCCCGCAGGCACGCTGACCCCTCTGACTCTCTATCCTCGTCCATTATGTTTCGCCGCCAATTATACATTTTCGCTCGGCTTTCTTCTCTAAAATCCCCCGGTGTCGTGCTTTGAGGAAATCAAATGGCTTGTTAATCCTTTTGGGTTATTGAGAGCAAAGTTGGTTGCTGCCCCCTCCTCCCCCCTCAGGTTTTACACGCCCAGCTCGTGCAGACGTCCATGGTAAACAGTGGTAAAAGTACCACACAGGGGTCAGCAGGTGGCGTAGTGGTTACTGCCTTCCGCCCAAAGGAAAAAGAACCCGCCTCCTACTGTCGTGCCGCTGAACAAGGTACTTGAATTACTCCAGGAAAAATGCCCGGCTCTGTAAACTTGTAAATCACTGTGGGCAGCTTCATATTGCAAGTCATTCTGAGAAAAGTATCAGTCAAATAAATAAATGACTGACATAATGCCAGAACCCCCCCCCCCCCCCCCCCCCCCCCCCCCCCCCCCCCCCCCCCCCCCCCCCCCCCCCCCCCCCCCCCCCCNCCCCCCCCCCCCCCCCCCGAGGTGTGTGAAGGTCATCCGCCACCCTTTGGGAGCTCGTACC
The DNA here is from genome assembly GCA_900497675.1 of Arapaima gigas. NCBI lineage: Eukaryota > Metazoa > Chordata > Actinopteri > Osteoglossiformes > Osteoglossidae > Arapaima > Arapaima gigas. The sequence goes on from UFQX01000286.1 coordinate 905,140, forward strand.
GGTCAGGAAGGTTAGGACGCCCTACACACGGCACCAAATCTGAAATCCAGTCACGGGGAAAGATGAGGAATCCATTTTCTCTCCGGAGCGACGTCTTGGATCTGAAGGTGCTCTGAAAGCATTTTGAAGGAATCTTGAAGGAATTTGCATCCTCAGGGCTCAGACAGCCTGTCGCAGAGCCACAACACGAAGCACCTACACCACAGCAAGAGCCCTGCACACTTCCACCTCTGAAGACGCTCAGGTTCTGGCCCTGATGTTGTGGCACGAGCTTCCTCTGTCCCCTAACTGCTGAATCTTGTTCGGCATTCAGTAAGGGTCTCAAAACATATCTCTTCCTCTCCTAATCCACCCTTCTGGCAAAGAGGGTGCTTTTGGACAACCATGTCGTGTGTCCGCATCTAAATCTCTTCATCTGTTGCGGAATTTGCGTTTGTTTACGCCGAGCTGCGCTCACTTCGGCGGAAAGTGTCGGCTACGTCAACAAATGTCAAACAAACCAGTTGCAGAATTGTTTTACTTTGGTAAAACCGTATAATCTGCCGCCTCGCTGGTCTCAGTTTGTTTTCCCGCTGCACGCTGAGCTAACTGAAAGGGTTTCTGATTCTTTCCAAAGAGAAGGTGGCCTTTCGACGACTTTAATTCTATAGTAGATCCATACATCCATTATCAAGTAGCTGCTGCCCAATGCAGGGTGCTGGAGGTTCAGAGTCTATCCTGGAAGCATAAACACGATATAAATGCTGCTCATCTGCTTTAGCACGTGGACGATGAGACGGGAGAAAAAGGCCACGCAGGATTAGAGAAGATCCACGTGGGGTTGGACGTTCCGGCGAAGGGGCCACATTGCGATGCTCCCGGAGAATAAATCCGGTGGTGGTGTTGGGTTGTTTGGATGATGGCGGTACGGTGTTATTCGTGCCGCTGTGCGCAGCGCCGTGATCTCGCCGGTCAGGACACGCAAACGCCGAGCAGCTGTTTGTCGTATTGCGCCATTAGGAGCCAACGGTCCAGGAGCGGCCGGGCCTAACAAACACAAATCAATAGTTGCTATGGAGATTTTGTTTGAAAGAAAGCGGCGGCCGTCACCGATGCAGACTGCTAATGCAATGACATAACCTCACAACGGGCCGGTTGTCAAGGGGTCACTCGCCAGGATTTGCTTCATTATTTATTTCCACCCCCAGCAGAAGGAGAGTGTCGTTCCACAGGGCAGCAGAGGGATGTGCTGCCGGGGGGTGTGTTACCTGCAGCTTTACCGTAGTGAAGTGCGTTTCTTTTCACGAGCAACCGACTGACAAAATGTAAGCTACGCAAACATGGTGCTCTGTAGTACTCGGGTCCGGAGAGTTTATTCATTCATTTGTTCTGCGGCACGTCTCCCCGTTTGAACCTTACTTAGTACAGGTGTGCGTTTAAGAAAAAAATTGTATCTCAAGTTTTCCCCCAATTGACCGGCATTGATTTTTCCATCTGCTTCAACATTTACTCGAAATCTTTAATATTGATCCAGACTGACGCAGATCTCGGTATGGTGCACTTATAAATGATGTGGTACGACTCCAAACCAGAACTGAACTAAATGCCACATTAGATCTATGGCTTTGTTTACGGGTTTTCAAGGCTCCGCTTTTCTAGATGAAAGATTTCGAATTTCACACAAACTGATGTCGTGTTTCCTTTGTGACGTTTTTGCACTTAATGTGGGACGTGTGGAAGATCTCAGAAACCTCGGGCATGGTCACCTGTTCACGAAGCGCATCTTCACCCTGGTTATAGAACATAATATGAGCGTTTATTCAGGGTTTGCGTTCATATTGGTGAATATAGCAGGAAAACTAGACCCAAAGTCTTGACTGAATGGAGTGAAATTTGGACACAACAGCATGGAAACAGTGACAGGATTTAGATTAGTTTTCATTTTAATAGCTGTATTTGCAACTTTTAAATAGATTTGTAATAGTTTTTGAAGAGCTTACGATAGCTTTCTGGGCATTTAAATCTTGTGCAGAACTAGGAAAAGAGGCAATAAAACATTTAAAAACACATCGAACGTGTTTTATGGCTTTGTTATTTAGAAGTTTATTTAAAGAACTGGTTTTGTAGCATGAGGAAGTAGTTTAACAGAAGTTTTTTTTTTAACTCTTTTGATAAGCAAAGCTTTCAAGGCTGAAGTTTTATGTCCAGAATGTTTTGGTTATTTTTCTTATGCTTCTAATCATACTTCTGTGTTCAGAGTTGTAAGCAATATAGTGGTTAGACATGCTGCCTTTGGGTTTTAAAGACCCAAGTTGGAATCCTACCCCTGTCCTTACCCTGAATTCCTCCAGTAAAAACACTCGGCTGTTTAAGCACCTAAATAGTTGTGAGTAACTTAACACAGAGGAGAAGCGTCGGCTGAATGAATGAATGCGTTTTAAGTGCACATATGAAACGGCGTAGAGATTAAAGACGCAGGCGGGTTCAGCGCAACATGATCTAAAGATGACTCTCGCTGTTAAGGGTGGTTTTATTCTGTTTATTTTGCTGTGTGACCTTTGTTTCGGTATTACAACAGTGCCAGCTGGTGCATTCAGAAAACTAGCAGGTTTAAAGTGTTTGGTGGTGTGTTGGTCTCACTCAACGTTGGATGAAGTTTAACGCTGAATTTCCCTGATCTACTGTAAAAAAAAAAAACGCTGCTTACATATCTGAAGCATATTATGTTCTTAAAATATTCGACCATCCCACTTAATATGCAGCTGACTGATTTATTGCCTATGGAAAGACAAATAATAATAATAATAATAATAATAATAATAATAAAGGGTGTTCAACTGGAACACTGGTGGTGTATAATATAAATCTAATGTCAAACCTGACAGTGACTTAAATCTATAAGATATTTGCAATACACTGGCAATCCGGCGTAAACCGCTATTTTAATGAGTATTTTTTTAATGCAAGTAAATATGATGTACAGTGTGGTTTGTGCGACTGTGTAAAAAAGGTTCAGGCTGTTTTGTCTTTTCATCCTTAAAGAGAGGTCTGTTCTTCCGTCCCACTGTCACAGCCAAGATCAGGGCTTGATTTGTAGCCACCAAATGTTAATAGGAAAGAATAAAACCAACTGCTGTATCATGTGCATAACAGACTTCTGGTAACCGCACAGAATTGCTCTTCCTTACTCTTCCTCACACAGCATTCATAAACCAGGCAGTGTTTTTTCTCTGTTTTTTATTTAGTACATTTTGAAGGGTTACAATGTGTATTTTTTTCTTGTACTAGAAAAATACTCAGAAAACCACTTGTTCTCACAGGGGCCGTAGTTTGGAACAAATCTGATGTTCCTGTCCCACGTTGTGACAACAGTCCAAATATTATCAGAAACTGAAACTGCTTAAATTCACATTAAGGCTTTATCAATACTACTGCTTTATTGTCAATAAAAACTATGAAAATCCATGAGAATTAAAACAGGAGATGTCTACTTTTAACGAAATAGTGGTTTTCTCAAAAATTCAGTTCAGTTCAATTCAATTTATTTTTATAGAGCAGCTCTTCTCACACAGACATCCCAGAAACAAATATAACAAATACACAGTAAGTCTATGAATAAATGGTTGGCTGTAAGGACTGTGTGAAGAAAAACAACTGGCAGCTGAGGAGAGGAAAACAAAAAAAAAATTCCCAACCAAAAGATGAGGGAGAAAAATAAACCTCTGGGGGTCCAAGTGCCAGCAGCTGCCCTTCCGCCCCTCCTGGACATTCTAGGTCGACAAAGAGGGTGAGCAGTTGCAGCTATAAAAAAAGGCGACACAGCTGTTCATGACATTGCTGTAGTCGCAAGAAGCTAAATAGAACAACATCCAGGTGCAAGTATGCTGATCTTGTCCATCGTGGCATGAAGTCATCGACTCCCATCAGCGTGGAGCGCTGGTGTCACAGCCAGTCTCATCAGGCTTTGTCAGGTGGGAATCGATGATCATCCGTATCCAGGGAGACAACTACAGATCACGGGGGGCTGGTGGACCAGCAGACCAAGACACCTCAGAAAGAATGTAAAAAAAAAACAACTTGTGAATCGATCAGCTGTGGTCAACTGTTGGAATATAAACTGAGAGATAGTTATCTTAGTTAGGAGTGTGGAGGCTCTCTGGGGCTCAGGTGGCGCAACGGTCAGTGCTGCCTTTTCCTGCAAGGGCTCAGGTTTGAACCCCACCGCCTGCTGTAGTGACCTTAACCAAGGTGCTTACCCACAACCTCCAGGGAAAAAAACTGCCCCCACATACAAATGGGTAAATCAGTGCAAGTAGCTTAACATCAAGTTTCGGCAGAGGGGCACATCCGAGGAATTAACACGTACAGAAACCGACAGGAAGGCAGATAAGTATTCACACCTTTGTGAGTTTGCAACTACGCTATTTTTTCCTTGGGAAGGAGCGCCACTGAAAAGTCTACATTACGACACACGTGTGCATTTTTCTGGACGTAGAATGGGAGCCCAAACCTCGCTAGAGTGGAAAAAGGGGGGTTTCAGCCTGAAAAAAAAAAAATTGCAATTTTTGTGCTTTTATGTCACTTTTATTGTTCCTGTGCTCTTTGATCACCAGCGCGGGGTTTTGTAACATCAGGCTTGTGTTCCCAGTGTTCACAGGCTCAGGAATCGGTTAAGAATCGAGAACCGAAGACTGTTTTGCTGTCAGAAACAGCCTTATGCAGCAGGTGTACGAGGAAGCACAAGATGAAGATCCTCAGGCCCACGGTGCACAGACCGGTGGGGAAGGAAGAGTTCGAGAATGGAGACGGTACAAAAATTTTAATAAAAAAAGCTGTATATATGAAGCTCAATCCAATGTATAGATAAACAATAAATAAATATGGTCAATGCAGCAGTATAGAGAAAAACAGGAACAAGACAAAGAAAAATCGTGCCGCTGTCAGATCGACATGTCGAAACGCCGTCATCTTGGTCTCTTACATTAGTTATTTATTCCTTTAGCTGATGTGTTCCTCCTAAACAACACACACCGCTCAGCTTAACCATCATTTCTCCTGCTTGTACCACAGGTCGGTTTTTATTGGATCAGTCCTGGTAAACTGTTCGCGCAGGGTTACTACAGCAAGCGGTGGTCTTCAAACCCAGGTGCTTCGAGGGTACAACGGCAGATCTAACCACTAAGCCACCTGCTGCCCCACGAAAGGAAGAGGAAAAAACAAGTGACAAGGTATAGACTGTCATTAGTACCGAGCTGGAAAGCTGGTTAAAAAAGCAAGAGGAGGTGGACCTTTATAGAATGGAGAGCAAAACTGATTTTCGCAGTGAGTAAAAATCACTAATAAATAAATTCCTGATGAGGGATATCTGAGCTGGGATGGAAGCGCCAGGGTAAGAAGTTCTCCCTCTGGACTCGGCAGCCCAATTCTTTCTATTGATTTTCTGTCTTTACCCTCAGTGTCCTGAATTTCTTCTGCCCAACAGATTATGACAAACCTGCGGGAATGGAGACGGCGGCTTTCCTAATTGAACCTGATGGGATGTGGCCAGAGATCCATACGGCGGCCCCCTGAACGCAGGCGATTTCGGAGGAAAGCTGCAGAGGTTCTTCCTCGGAGACGGAGACGCTGTACCTGGAGGACCTGCGTCCACGCTTCCTCAGCGTCCTGCCAGATGCACCAAGACGCAGTGAAGAAAGGCGCCACGCTCCGCTTTGATGTGAGTAACAAGCACAGCTTGTCGCTAATAGGCTTTCTGTGGCCTGAGGTCGGCCCCCCAACACTCCGGCTCCTTCCCAGGCTCCCCCAGGGGACGGTGTTTGCATCCACCCCAGGTTTGCTGTCACCCAAGGTCCTAGTGGCACGAGTAAAAACAACAACAACTCAACTCAGCTGTTTAGATAAGATGAGGAAACAATCTTCTGAGGCCCTGCGCTTGCATCTGAGTCCATGTTTGGATCATTATTATTTGAGGGAACTGTGGAAAAAGGCATATTAAGGACACAGTGAGAAGCAAGGGTGGTAGTCATGTGTCGAGGGACTTTCTCTTGGATACACATCCTTCTTGACGTTGGGTAAAGGCTTCATTTTGCACACCACCAATCCCATCAAACCAATGCTGGCTCTCAGAGAGCATATAAAGAGGGTCTCCGGAAGCTTCCGTCTTCCTCTGCTTTCTTGCGGAAAGCAGCGTGTCCATTGTCACTGCGACTGAGTCCATTCACCTGCTTGGCGTCTGTCCTTTCCTTCTGCTTCCCACAGCTTGCCCAAACGTTACAGCCTTTTTTCGAGAGAATCCGATCTCTTTGAGATGTGTCCAAGATGACCTCGGTTCCAGCGGTGGCGCTTCTGAACGCTTCGGTCTGATTTGATCCAGAATCAGGTGTTTCCACGGTGTCCCTGAAAATTCCCTCATTTCCACATCTCAGGCACATCACAAAACTTTCACAGTTAGATACTGTATTAGGCACGCTGACAGAAGGGGGACGTGGACATCATACTGTTGCTTTGTCAGCACTGACCACCTGGCCACGCAGCACCGCGGCGTGGAAAAGTCCGAATCGAACGCATAAGATGTCACCTGGACCAGTAACCAGTTTTTTAAAACATCTTCTGAGTTACCTCTCCACCTCAGTGATTTAAGCTGCTCTGTTCCATTTCGGCTTCTACATTATCACTGCCGGCACTGGCAGTCGATCTCTTCAGGAACAGGTTCCATGCATATCTAATCTCCTTTAATTACCGAGACACCCTGGGTTAGGGCCGAAGCCCTCCAGAGACGTCCGTCCCTCAGACCACTTGCCACCTCATCAATTATGGATTTCTCTATTAATCCCAAAATGTGCCATTGTCCCCGTCCGTTGGGAACATTGTGGAAGAGCCCAGCTCCAGGTTGGCGGGAGCCGGCCCCCAGGAGGCGCTACCCCTTTTATGGTGGGCCGCGTGAGCTTGCGGTCAGGGGTGTGGATCTGTAGCCAGTAAAGCCAACTGTGTTGTTGGGAAAAGTTTTGTCTTATTCAAATAATGTGTGGAGGTCTCTGGAAACCAGGTGGAGCATGAGGTAGTGAGTGAGCATCAAGATCCACCCGGCTTTGTGGGTTTCTGCGGAAAAAATTATTTTGTCACATATGTTAGGGATTTTCAGATGATGAAGCAAAAAATGAGACAGATGCCAGACACAAGGAACACGAGCTGAAGTTCCTCCATGACCAGACCCTGACTGGGGGTAGCTGCTCATTTCAGTCTATTATAAAAGTGATTTTTTTTTTTTTTTTTTAATAAGTGACTTGCTAATGCAGTTATATGCAAAGTAAATGTTTTATTGTAACATTTATAACTCATATTAGTAAAATGTTTTTGAGTGGCTTTTTGGTCTGTATTCTCGCAAGTTGCTAGAATTTTAAATGCGTAACATTTCGTTTCTCCAATAACTTACGATTAAAGAAAAAGAACTGGCAATTTTAATGAGGGGGAGGAGGTGGGCGCAAACACTCTGAGGATCTCTTCAAACTGTGCATTTCAGAAAAATATTTGTATGTTCTGTAAAATGCTATCCTTGGAAGTTTATATAAATTAAGTGATTTTAAGTGATTTTTATTTTGACTCATTTCATCAAATAACCAGCTATTTTTTTCCACCTTTTTCTGAAAATTGCGTAATTATTATAAAATAACGTCGCGCCTGTGAACTGAGGAGCGGTTAGTCCAGTGCTGGGTGAACGGAATGTGGGGATGAGCCGCGTTGCTGGATGATACTGCAGATCTGAGACGGCTGAGTTGCAATGAGTATCACAATGTAAAGAAAAAAATAAAAACAAGAGAAACTGAGCACAATGTCACAGGGCCTTCCAGCCTTCCTCCGTTCAGCACCGGTCGCCCACCTCAGTGCCACCGAGAGCTTCTCACATTTAACCCGGAATAGCATTAGAACCCGGCAGGTGTCAATTTTGACTGGGCGTTTCGTTTCTCCCCTCTGTTTCCAAATCCACGACAGGGATGTGTGACAAAAAATTCAATTTGTCATCCGAAAGTCTGTGTCTGTGAGCGTGAGGGAATGAGACTCGAAGTAGACCGAAGCAGCCCTGGAAATGAGACGCGGCGGTTTTTAACGTGGCCTGTCGATGTTCAAGGGAAAAAAAGTGCCAGAACTTCTTCTCCCGCTTTAGTTGTGGCTCACGAACGTGACACAACAATATTTCCGTGCATCCAGTCACCAGGACGTCACGCATCCGATTCGAAAAGCACAGTGCGATTGTTTGCACAAAGCAATAATATTTTCATATAAACGGCTCCACCGGTGCTTGAGGACAGCTGAGCGCCGCCGGTATCGCCGGGCCTTGACGCGGATTTAACCAGAAGTCCTGAAATAGGACAAATTCAACGTGAGGAGCGAGCGGTGAAAAGATGCCCCCCCCCGAAACGTGTGCACGGCGTCTGCGTAAGCCCGCGCGGTCGGCTCGGAGATCGGCTGGCGCTGTCTGACGGGGCCCTGAGCGCCTTCATTCAGACGGGCTGTCTTGCTGCCCTCAGCCACAGTCATCTCATCTTTATCTCCCAAGATTTCAGCCTAATCTGTTTTTCCCCCTGCGCTCCTCTTTATAAATCTTTGCTGTCTCTGCAAGCTGTCATAAATCATGCCTGGACTCCTCCAATCCCATTTGCACCGGCGGTTTAATAAAGAGGCAGGGACAGCCAGCGAGCGCGCCGTATTCATACAACGCTTTGCCTTGTTTATTTATTTATTTATTTATTTTATTTATTCCAGGGTTTATATTGGGCTGCATTACCAGGGCCGCTGTTTAGAACAGAAACTACGACGGTCCTGGCGTGTCAGAAAGGCCCGTGCTGTTTAATTTTGCCTACAGATGTGGTGGTACCGCCATGCAGGTAAACGTGTTCCCCCGGTTCTGGTTCTGACTCACGGCCATCTTGACTCATTTCAGCTCCTTCTAAACAAGCCCATCCTGACTCAGTAATGAAGGGCGAAGTGCCGGTGCGCAATGTGGATTTTGTCATTTATGCAAATGTTTGGCTTTGAACCGTTAAATGGCTCGCATACCATGACGCTTGTTATTCAACATATAATCTTTTAGCTGCAAGGTTAAAAAAAAAAAGGGGGCAGAAAAAAATGCCGCAAAAAGAATTAATTAAAGAAATTTTGATCTTCCGACTGATTCTCTAGCTTGGTGGTGTTTCGGAAAATAGGCGCCGACATGCGTGTTTGCTCTCAGGTGCATGGAGAGAAGCCCCTGCCAAATAAACTGCTGTAAACGTACACACTGGAGCACCGTGTCGCGTAAATGGAGGAAGAAAAATTCCCCACAGGATTCTCTACTGATTTCACATCCGTTTTATATACACGTTCCCTGGTGAGATCAAGTGGAGTACGAATCGTGCGCCCTGCTCATCCGACTTAGACGAAATTAGAAGAAAGGGAGCAGAGCGCCCGAAAAGCGCGGCTGTCGCTACCCTAAAAGCCCATTGTGTTCTTCAACGCCACAGTCAAAACCTCTTCTTTCTACGTGGCAGTTTGTGCGCTCGGCTTCGGGAATTGTCATTTAAATTGCGGTTGCCGCGGCAACGCGAGGCTCATTACTGTTAATCTACTAATTACTAACTACTCCCACAGTCGACTGTAATTACTTTGGGGACATGGTTAAATCGTTGGTTAGTATGCAGACCTTAAGTTACCACGCTGGACGAAGCTGGGTAATTAACCACAATGCCCTTTAAAAAGTCCTTCCCCGCTCTAAGGGTCTCACGTATCCCCCGTCCTTCTACCCTTATTAGCAAAGGCAGGTTACCATGGCAATTAATCATCACTTTCTTTGTCAGCAGTTTTGGCCAAAATGTTAGCCTGATGTTCCTGTAAATAGAAGAGTAAACTCTGGCTCTTTAAATATCTTCTTTACTGGCTTAAGCTTCTTTGTCAGATGCTATAACATCAGTTTTTAAACCGTTTAGCCAAATAATATCAAGTTCATATTTCACCCAGGATGGATTTAATAGGCCAATGGTTTCCATCCCCAATGTCATCTGAAGTAAATTGTACGGTTTAGGTAGATAGGTAGATAGATCTGACAGAATGAAGTTCAAAGCCGGTTTGTAGCAGGTCTTTGCTGTTGTGCGCCATGTTAACTATGTACCCCTTTCGGTGCAAAAATGACTCTATAAATGAACTGATGTACTTAGAATTTCCTAATAGTGCGGCCCTTGTTCGGCAGGGTCAAGTCTGAAGGTCTTCTGGATGGCCTCAGAGTGATAGAAGCAGAAAACGGCTCAGAGGCCTGGTGCAGAGGGCCGGGCGACAGGCTCCCAGAGGGACGTCTTTGATGCGCGCCGAGCTCAAAGTCCTCCAGGAAGCCCGAAAGCTTGAGAGGCGCTGAGAAAAATCACCTCCAGCTTAAAAGTGTGTGAAACTGTCAGCTTCCGCCCCATCTGCTCCCCTTCCTGCCGCACACCTTGGACGGCCGTCTGGTGGCCGCGACTCACACGCGCCACGCCGTGTCCCGTTCAGAGCCTCCCTTTACCCCCCCATCCCAGAAATCACAACACAGTCGTAGCCGTGTTGCCCAAGTCACACATCGCAGGGCCTTGTTGCTGCTGTTTAGCATCAGCCGGAGTTGTGCGTTCAGAATCCATTGACTCTGAATAGCTTATAATATGGGAACAGAATCTGATAATAAGAGCATTTGTTCGCGGCAGATTACAGGAAAAATTGCATTCTGTTGTTTCTCATGTTCACCGAGCTCTGCGGTGACTGTGCTCAATTGTTGCCTTTGCTTTCTCATTCCTGCTCTCGGAACACAGAGACACCAGATGTTTTATATGCCCAATTCAGGGGCTTTTGCCTTTTGTCGTGTGATGAAAGGAGCAGGCATTACTATGAGCTGAATCTGGCAGACGAGACAAAAGCAAATGTTATCCTTATCCCCCTAAAGCGGTCCGCGAGAGGAGCGATGTAATACCTAAAAAAATGTTCTTCAGTCCCAAAATTTAGACACTGATTTCCTTAGTGAGATTAGTGTGAACAGATTATTTTAGTTACGTGAATTTGAATAAGTTAGCAGCTCTTGCCGAGAAGCACCGCGAGGAGCACGTTTGAAATGAGGCCACGCTGAAATGGGAAAGAAGGACTCTTCACGTCAGCACATCCCATCCGTTCCGCGAGGCCTTGGCTCCCGAGACTCCCGAAAGATGTCTGGGAAACACTGCTCTTTCCTTGCGCTGGACCAGAGGAACAGTGTCTGATGTTTTTAGGGCCAAACGGGAACAAGAGAAACATCAAATCTTAAACATCTCAACGGAGAAATTTAAATTTTTTTACGTCTGTGCGTTCAAGTGTGTGTCTAACTGTAACAGCTAGCACATGATTCGGTAGAATTTGGGATATTTATGGTATTAATGATTTGACGCAGGTTGTTCTGGGCTGCTCGCCGCATCTCACCCGGGACACCTCTGCTCTTGACAGTTGCCAGACACCACTCGGAAACATCGGTCTGGACGTCGCCGGGGATCATCTCGTGCGCTTCAGAGGACCGTTTCTCCCGTCTCTTGCGGCGCGTCGCCTGCTTTTCCCAGCCCTGTGATGCTTTCGGGGCCCCACAAAGTGCCCCGATTGGCCTAAACTTTTTGCCCTCTCCTCATGGGGATTAGCATGACACAAGCCAGGAGAGAAGCAGGTTGCCCGGGCAACGGATTGCAGCCATTTGCAGTTTGAGCCGAGGTGTTAATAGCGGAGACGTATCTCCCGGCGTCGCCAGATGAACCCAGAGGGCCTCAATTTGTCCACTTTTTGAAAAGGGAGAATTGGGAGCAATTTCATTGGCATCTAATTCCATGTCAAGACAGAGGATACTGGATCCAAATTGGGGGGGGGTTCACCCGGGACGCCGATGTGTTATATTAGTGCTGATGGCCCACACTTTAGTGCCATTTGAGCACTCTGTGGGTTTCCCGCATCCTGCAACACGTTCCTAAAAATGCATCGCTCATCCTGGGCCATGGCAAAAACAGCGACCTTCACCCCTTTGTTGACCCATCGAGCTGCTGCTGTGAACACGGGGGGGCAAAATAAGGTCCGAAAAAATTACACTGTAAATCAAGGAGAGTCACGGTAGAGAGAAAAAGATTTTTTTTTTTGTTAAAAAAGCATGTTTACAGTGCAAAGTCCTCAAGAGGGAACTCTTCACAATTCCCAGCACATAGTTGGCAAATGAGCAGGTAAATGTGAGAAAAGTTAAGAAGCAATTTGAAAATAGGGCTTCTGTGTTGGTTTTGTGTTACTCGTAGAAGAACGTTTGAAGGAAGGGTCCTCTGTGTCTCAGGGTTTGGCTCTGTAATTGACTATTTCTATCTGCATATTTGATTAAAACATTTCTAATATAAAATTTAATTTCTGCATAATAAAAAAGCCGAGCCCCTCACACCTCCGCTGCGAGTGGGGACACGGCTTTGAATCCAGCTTAAACGGTGCAGTGGTCTCCCTGTGTTTTTGTGGGTTTCCTCCAGGCGCTCCCATTTTCTCCCACAGTCCAAAGACACGTATCTCCTGCTCACCCGACAACTGTGAACCGGCAGTTCTGTTTGGACATGTGAGCGACTGTCCTCTGATAGACTGGCTTCCCATCCAGAGTTTACCATCTCCTGCCCTGTGCTCTGGGATAGACTAGCCTTACACTGGGCATGTATTTAATGAATGGATGCATCTTATATCTTCTGTTCTGGAAACAAAGTGTTAAAAGTTGCTTTCTACAAAAACTACTTATCTGGAAGTGATTTATAATTTTGCTTTCTTACTTCATTTACCAAAAGAAAGCATCCCAACCCTGAAACGAACCAGTCTATGATCCGGTCTGTTGTATTCCCTGCCTAATCCTGCTCCCGCTGCTTCCAGGGTAGGTCTGGCCCACTGATCCCTTGCCTTAAGATATGCAGTTATCTTCGGTAAGACACCGAAAAGCATCACGATGTCTAATGACATCTGTAGTCAGAACAGTGAGACTGTGACCGTGAGTCTGGGTGATGCCTAGAGTGCTGCCCGTCTGCCTGCCAGCCCGTGGGGGACCTCACACCTGCAGCTGGGTGCAGTTATGCCTCATGTCTGGGACCCTTTTGGGCGAAAGAGAGGAGGAGGAGGGTCAGTTTGCAGAAGATGACTGTATGCAAGAGCACCGGGGTTAGGAGGCGTTTCCATGTGTTGTGCCTGACTGACATCTGGCCAGTGATCGGGTTTAATATCTCCCTCCTGAATTCTCCTCCTTTGCAAAACGACAATTAGTACAACAAGTTTAATATCAACCTGATTCTTTATGTGCATTTACTGAACTCAAGGTTTGCTCCGAAGCGTAGCGTTTTGCACTTATGCATTTGAAATGTTGCACAATTTCCTTTTATTTCTTACTAACTGACTGACAAAGACAACGACTTGTTTCGCTCCGGAGTTCACAAACCCGACGCCAGCCGGGGCCGGTTGGCCCGGAAAAACTCTCACGTGAGCAAAAGCGAACGTTAACTTCGGGGTGAGCAGTTTCATTCACCTCAGGAAGTTGCGCTTAACGGTGAACATTCTGTGTCACATTTGCACTCCAGATGAGCAAGTGGAGTGACAACAAGGCAGATCTGAACAGATGTGGGACTCCCATCGGACTGCGGGCTATGCTACATCAAACAAACATCTCGCGACTATTTAAGGCTGAAATTTATCACGTCGGACTGTGGCAATTTCCTCCAGTGTTACAGAACACAGCCCGACTGCGGTGCCGGCAGCTGGATTTGCTCTTTCAATCCTCTCATGGTTGAAAAGTGCAAAAGTGCACTTTGCACCCAGCTTCTCACACACACAGCAGAACTACTCCAGTGTCATCCTGTGGTACAAGCATCATCATAAAGTATTATTATGTGTATATATTATGTTATTATTCTGTGTATTTATTCAGATCTATAGGAAGGAATATTCAGAATCTAGTCAGTAGACACACAAATAGATAGAAGAAAAAAAGAGGGGAAAAAACCAAACACACACGCACGCACGCACACGCGCATCAGTCCCTTTAGAAAAATGAACAAATTTGTACGTGGAATTCTGCAATATAGTTTTAATCCATTGTGGAAGTTTATGCACACGAATATTATTATATTCACTCAGTGTGGCACCGTAATGCGTGGCACCTACTGGAATAACACACATAAGCTAAGCCAGCGATTAAAAAATATGACAGATGCAAAACATATATATTTCTTATAAAGCGAGTTTGGTATTCTCTGTTGCACAACGCTTGGTCACAGGCTGACCTTTCACTTTCGTTGCATCATATTTCGGTTGCATCATGTATTTGGAGAATCTTTCGACGATGCGAAAATAACACGCCGCGGACAGTTTTCATCGTTTTCTACGTTCGGCCGAGCATCCGCCGCAGCCCGTCATTGCGGTCGCGTAACTAATTGCTAACGTGGGCGAGGCTGGCAGTCTCGGAAAGAGCCGGAATACCTGGAAGGGGAAGAGGCCCGGGCTTCAAGACCTGTGGCACCGAGCGCATTTTTGAATAATAATAGCAGCTTACAGGAAATGCTTGTCCCGACAAATTGATTTGCAGGTGTGAAATGGGGCGACCCTTGGGCTATAGCACCTACATCCGTCTTCACGCGCAACCCGCTAATTCAAAACCAAAGGAAATTAATGTGTGAGAGAAATGGGACCGCGCTCTGATGGGATATTAAGAGGGAAGCGCAGGCTGGTGGGTGGGGGGGGGTGCGAGGTGTCTGGTACACGATTAGCAACAGCGGTCACAAGGTAGGGAGCGCGGTGCCGTGGCGTCGCTCGCGTCAGCCGAGGATCGAATACGGCCTAAATTGAATATTGCCATTTGTGGCAAGGGGAGGGAAAAAAAAAAAAACTGAGGGATTTGCAAACAAAGACTGAGTGACAGATGGGAAGAAAAGGGAGGCAGCCAACCTTTAAGGAAGCCCGGAAAAGAGGATAGTTAAATGGCAAGTTAGATTAATAGATAGGCGAGGGATTGCACCAGACAGGGTAATTCAATACAAAAGGAAATAGAGATTCTTGTGGTTAGATGCGGACAAGAAATTAGAGGCTAGCAGAACGCGAAAATAAATAGACAGCGCAGAGTAAAGAGAGAGCGCGGCCGAGAGAGCCGGCGTACGGCTTCGCCCCGGCAGACGAGGAGGTCTGTTTTTGGGCAATAAACAGTCGGGGCAAACGGAGAAACGTGGCTGACGTCAAAGGCCGACATGGAAATGAGCACCTGGCTCTTATCTCGGAGCTTCTGCAGGGTCTCCTGCTACCGAAGCAGAGCAAAAGCTGAATAGTCCCAAAAAAAAAAAAAAAAAAAAAAAAAAAAAAAAAAANAGAGTTTGAGGGGACATATATACCTTTGATGGGGAGAAAAAAACCAAAAAAAAAAAAAAAAAAAAAAAAAAAAAAAAAAATCTCACTTTGAGAGTCAATTATATCCTGCAAATGGGAAATGGACTATTTAATTGTACAGTGTTCCATCCTGTAACCTTACTAATTGCACGCTGCTTATTCCAGTTGGATCCCCCGCGTGCTGATTGCACGTTTCTCCTCCGCTCACAGTTCTAATCACTGATTTTAGCCCCCTTTTCTGCCCCTTTATCTGTGGAGCAGAGCCTTTCTGAGAGGGGCACGGCGTGTGGTAGAGGGCTCGACCCCCCTCCGGTCCCCCAGCTCAGGTGTGGTGTCATACCAGGTCCCCATTACTTGTTTGTTCCACCCAGCGGACACAGACCCCACACAGATCCTTAAGGGGGCTTCTCTGGAAACAGAGCCCTCATCGCTGATTTGGGGGGTAGATACTCGGGGAGGGGGGGGGGAGCAGATGGAAGCATTATCCGAGGCAGCGTGAAGAGCTTTGGTTATCCTGCAGTGGGAAGAGGAAGCCCTCGAAGGGCTGATTCGCTGGTGAGGAAGGCAGAAAGCGAGCGTTCCTGTGAGACAGGTGGGCTCTTTATGCGCCAGGTGGACTCAGCGTGGCTCCGATGGCAGCTATTGATGCTGTTTCTTCCTCCTTTCCACCTTCGTACCTTAAGCTCGACTTCTCTTACACGAGCTTTATCTTCCACACTGACTTGACACCGGTCTCCACTGCAGCACGTACTGGAGAGAAATCATTCGTAAAAGGGTAAACATACTTACCGCACCTTAAATACAGCGAAAATGTGCGCAGCCCACAGCGCAGCTGCCGGTACACTCACGACGTGAGCGGAGGCCACAGAACACAGGAGCAGGGGTGCGAGGAGTTGTTCTGGAGCAAGAAGATCAAAGATGGCACTCCTCTAAGTTTCTTGGTGCTTAGCAGAAGGACTGACCCTGAGCAGCATTTTTTGCTCATTTTTATGTTTGCACGGCACTTTACTTTTTCAACGCTTCCAGCGCAGGGACTCCTCCCAGAACTCGTACCGGCAGCCTTCAGAGGACACGGCCATGCCGCTAACCATCGTGCTACCAGCTGTTAGACGGTTGTTTGCAAATATCTCGGCGACCGTCGCTTCACGATGCTGCCCGAAAGCCCGCGCACGACACACACGGCCTGCCGTTTTGCCCGATACTCGAGCCTCGGCAGCGAGTTGGAGAGGCCAGCTGAACATTTCTGCCGGGGTTGAGTGAGGACACTTAACTTCTGAATTCCTAAGAGGAGAATGTATTAGATCCACTGAATGCTAAATATAATTCCTTGCGCTCCAAGATGAAGTGCCGCACTAATGGGATTCAAAAAATGCTGTTGATTATAATGGTTTCAAACTGTGAAATATCACAGAAAAGGCTCCCTCCATAAATGGTTCCCCTTTAATATAGAATAATGTGTAAAAATTGGGCAGTAATTAGACCACAAGGCAGGCGAGACATTTTTAAACACAATTGATTATTTTGTAAATGAGATCGAGCGCCGGAGTATTCCGCTGCGAACTCCATTTTGACACGATTAGTGATCGTGCCGAGGACAGTGGGTCCCATTGTCTTCCGTTTCCCCAAAGATCAGTCCGCAGTCGTATAATTTCAGTCTTTTCTGACAGCTTTTATTCCCTTCTTTCATTTTCAGGCCTCTCTCCCGCTCGCGCTCTCTCTCTCTCTCTCTCTCCCTCTCTCTCGCTCTCTCTCCCCTGGCTGTCTCTGGCGCGGGGAGAGCGAGGGAACGATGGAGCGAGCTCTCAAATCCCAGCGGCGCCGGCGAGCTGTCAGAACGGGTAGCGCTCTATCACTTGCGAGTGGAAGTGCAAAATTGGGCAGAACGGAGCGCTCGGCGGGCGGAGGACGGCGGCAGATGACGGGGCCTGACGGCAGGGAGCTTGACTGACTGAGCAGGAGAGGCAGATGAGCGCTGACTGATCACCCCGCCCTTCCCCGCACGCATGCCCGGCACCCCTCGCACGGCCCCAGACTGACCAACGTCAGTCAAGATGCGTCTGAGTCAGAGCCATCTTAGGAAATGTCGAGCGTATATTAGATTCTCATCACACCGGGGAGGACGACTTATGCCGGCGCGCTGCTGTAACAACGGAGTTTGTTTCAGGCTCCGCAGACGTCACCTCCAATGGGTGCCGAAAGCTGGGTCCGAAATGTCCTTTAAAAGCTATAGTTTCAGTAAAAGTGTGTTTTTACACTTATTGAATGCATTCCCCCTTCCACATCATCACCACCGTTGTTTTTGCGTTTTCCGTTAGTCATTTTTCACATATTTTTATTTCGTGCGGTGCGACTGGAGAAAAACCTGCAAGGACTATACGCTACATCTTTACTGGTCTCCCGCGGTATTTTTTGAAATACACCGGCTGATTTTTATTCAAGGGCTGGCGCAGCTCCATCACCTCAGCATGTCACTTTTTCCCTGGCCTTCGGAGCTGCGCCCTGTGCTCAGCTCGGCTGACCTGGAGTAACGGCAGGTGCTCGGTCATCCGGCCGTGTTTCAAAAGACGCCCTCACGACTAGCTAGCCGTGATGTTGGGCCCCTGGGACTGTCAGAGCCACAGCCTGCCAGGTGTCAAGAGAGTGCCTTCAGGTGGCATAATGCCACCGAGCTGGGGAGGGGTAGCAGCTGGGACAACTGTGGGGCTGGGGGGGGGGAGGGGGGTGAAGGGTGCGTTTGTCAGCGCTGCCAAAAACAGGCGCTCATTTGACACAGCCCTCCCTCCTGGCGTTACGGACAGCCACGGGAGTCTTTGCTCAGGCTCTCTGCCACTTTTGTTGGCACCAGCTCTCGTTTCATCCCTGTTTTCAGGCGGCAGCTCGGTCATCTGAAACCTGGCTTGTTTGGTGCCAAAGTCATCGCCCCCTAAAGAAGCTGAGTTTTCTGAACAGAGGACGTTAAAATCCTTCCGGTTGTCTGAGTTTCCAACATGCCGAAGCTGCCTCGCCGACAGAGATTTGGCTGAAGGTCCCGTTCGAAGGGAGCGGCAAAAGATTTTGCATGCGCTGAGGATTTTTTTTTACCAACACGGCGTTAACCTGTCCGTTGTTATAATTGAGATTCCACACTGCAAACTTGTTATGTGGAGGGAGGAGCTGGACTTTTTACCCCCCGCCAGGCAGGCGCCTGTCCCCTAAAGATACCCTGCTGCTGTGACCTCAGGGTGCCGGCCCTGCAGGGACCAAGCAGGAGCGGCTACACGCGTACGGTGGCCATGTTACGTTGACTACAAGAACGGCAGAACATACTGCGGTGGCCCAGTGTCATTGGCTCTATTGCAGACAGAACTGTGAGCTCCGTCCCAGTGTCACAAGCTATAGAGGAGGCCTATAATTATGTACCATTAGCTGCAATTGCCAGAGTGTGTGCTATCATCCAAATAGCGTGCAGTGCTTTTAAAATGATGTTTTTTAAAATGACGTCCAGGTAGGAACGAGAAACCAAAGCTCGATGGTCTGTAGTTAATCCTACAGGCCAGCAGGTACTGTAGTAGTCAGGGTTGCTGCCTTTGGGCTCGAAAGAGTCCACGTTCGAGTCCCGCCTCTTGCAGTACTGCCCCCGATCGAGACACTGAATTCCTCCGGTAAAAATTGCCCGGGCCTATAAATGGTTAAGTTACGCTAAGCTGTTTTGGGGGGAAAAAAAAAAAGCCTCGGCTAAATAAATAAATGTAAGCATAAGCTCAGGAGATGTGCTTTTAAAGTATATACACTGAGATAAAGAGCGCAAGTCTATCAAACTGTACCTTGTGAAGCAGCTGGATTTTCTTTAATGCTTTCCTCCCTACATTTAGATTCGGCGTAATCATTAATTCCAGTGGGGGAAAAAAAAACACAAAATCATTTTTGTAAAAAAAAGTGCTTCTCCTTGTTAGTAGATTTATTATAGCTGTTTCTGACAGATTCGCGCGTTTTTATTGCTGGGTGTTTCATTGGGGCGATTTGGGTTAAGTACCTCACTCATGGGTACAACAACAGGAACCCTCTCTAAATCACAGTTCTGTGCTTTTATCCACTTATGCTGTCCATTTCCCTAAGCTGGTGCATGATAAAAAGCACTAAATAGGGAGTCTCAATCTGACACCTCCGCCACCTCATCTGGCTGCTCTGTGCTCTGTGCTCTGTGCTCTTCTGCCCTTGATGTCATCCTCTTTCACTGTGACTGTTACCCCCATCCCCTGTTCCCCGTGTCCTCCAGCCACTTGACACCTTTTCAGATTCATTCCCATCAGCTGGCAGACTCTGCACGTTCTGCCGGGGGCACAATGCAGCGATCCCACATATCGATGGCAAATAAATCAATGCTATCTCTTTTTTCCATGCCTCTGCTGCCATCGATTTTTTGTTACCTTGCTGTTAGTGGAGCGTTTGAACTTTGCACAACCAAACCATTTCAATTTGCAGGGGAACAAACTGAAACAGGGTGCATGATGTAGCTTAGAAAGAGAACATTTACAATGCAACTACTGACAGGTGACGCTACGAAAAAGGGCCCTTTTTAAAGCCCAACCGGGAGAGTGACACGCTTCACAATGGGGGATCGGTCACTGAAGCTATTGTCCTGTTGAGTAGCCAGTGCTTCCACACACGGTGATTTACAATTTTTTACTTAACTGTATTTTACTAAAGAGATTACGATATAGCATCTTGCTCTCAAGCATCAGGGCCTCTGCCAGGATTTAAACTTTCAGATAACTGATCCTCACTTCCGCATCGCTTACTGACCGTGGTCTCGATCGACTTTTGAATACGGACTTCA
The DNA here is from genome assembly GCA_900497675.1 of Arapaima gigas. Taxonomy (NCBI): domain Eukaryota; kingdom Metazoa; phylum Chordata; class Actinopteri; order Osteoglossiformes; family Osteoglossidae; genus Arapaima; species Arapaima gigas. The sequence goes on from UFQX01000286.1 coordinate 925,316, forward strand.
GTTTATCTTATTACATCCGCATAATTTCCAACATCTGGTTTTCTCTAAAAGTGTACAACCAAAACTCATTCATAATTTAATGAGACAACCCTTAGCTGTAACTTCAAAAGATCTGCCACTTTCTCTCGGATCCAGTCTGGTTGCTTTCCTCGTCTGGGCATTTATCTTTGTGTGAAACACGGGACTTTGTTAAACACAATTAAGATGGGTCCGCTTCTGTTACCATGAAAAAGTCTCACATAAACCCACCCTTCAGCACAGACGTCTATTTGAAAGACCCTCTGTAATAAAACAGTCCAGGTATTGAAATCCACCAACCTTCACCATTTGGTAGACTGGGGAAGCAGCTGCCCTCCATCTCAGCCTTGTGCGAGGAGAACCATGGAAGTACAGCACTGTAAAATCAAAGCGGCCGATCTGAGTTTGCTTTTTTCTCCAATGTTTAATCCCAGATCTTTGCATTCTGGGATTAATTAAAAACGGTTTACATAATTATTTGAAGAAATTAAATCGATGTAGTAATAGATAGAGGTGGTCTTTTTTAACATCTGTCACTGACTGAAAAATTAGTTTTCCTTGGTATCTGTGTGGACCTTTATCGATGTGGAATATATACACTCACCGGCCATTGTCAGGAACACCCGTACGCCTGCTCGTATCTAATCAGCCAACCAGGCAGCAGCAGAGCGGTGCCTAAAACCTCGCAGACACGGGCCATGAGGTTCAGCGAATGTTCACATCAAACTTCAGAATGCGGAGAAAATGTGATCGAAGTGACTTTGACTGTGTCACGGTTGTTGGTGCCAGACGGGGTGGTTTCAGAAACTGCTGGTCTCCTGGGATTTTCATGCATGACAGTCTCCAGAGTCGACATAAAATGGTGCAAAAAAGAAAAACATACACTGAATGGCACTTCTGTAGTCGGAAATGAGGGTTGGAGGAGAATGGCCAGATTGGTTTGAACTGACAAGAAAGCTACAATAACTCAAATAGCCACTCTTTTACAATAGTGTGGGGCAGAAAGGCATCTCTGAATGCACAATACATTGAACCTTGAGTCGGATGGGCTACAACAGCAGAAGACCACATCTGGTTCCACAACTGTCAGCCAAGAACAGGAAGCTGAGGCTACAGTGGGCAGTAGCTCATCGAAACCGGACAGTTGAAGGCTGGAAAAAGGTTGCCTGGTTTGACGAATCTCAATTTCTACTGCGACATGCAGATGGTAGGGTGAAAATTTGGCGTTAACAGCATGAAGCTGCACACCCAACCTGTCTTGTGTCATCAGTTTATGTTTGTGGTGGCGGTGTAATGGTGAGGGGGATGTTTTCTTTTCTTTGCATATTCCCTTCCCAATACCAACCGAGCATCGTTTGAATGTCACTGCCACCAATTTTTCCACAACTTACCCATCTTCTTTCTGATGGTGACTTCCAACATCATAATGCACTATGTCACAAAGCACAAGTCTTCTCAAACTGCTTCCATGAACAGGACAATGGGTTCAGTGAGCTTTAGGGGTCTCCCGAGTCACCAGATCTGTATTCAATAGAGCACCTTTGGGATGTTTTGGAACGGCAGATTAGCGGCATGAATGTGCAGCTGATAAACCTGCAGTGATCATGTGACACAGCCATGTCAACATGGACCAGAATCAGTAAGAAATGTTTCCAGCACCTTGTTGAATCCAGGCCATGAAGAATTCAGATTGTTCTCAGAACAAAGAGGGGGTTGGGGGGTCCTACCTGGTATTACAATGGTGCTCTTAATAAATTGACTGAGGAGTGTATATATGTAATAACACAGATAGATAGATAGATAGATAGATAGATAGATAGATAGATAGATTCCCTCTCCTATGCATTCTTAGAAATCATTTATACTTCCAGTCTGAATTTTATATCATTACTAGTTTTACAGTTTAAATCATTGATTTGACATTTCCTAGGTGATGATATAACCTGTTTAACTTGAAACCCACCAAAATCCACAGCTGTAAACTTTGATGACACACAAGATGTTTATTACTGTTTAGAAAGAGGGTTGTGTTTAAGCCTGGGCTTAAACTCAAGTTTCCCATTTGACTGACAGTTTGACTACATAAAAATGACTAAACAAGTATTTAAAGCTCAGTCACACTGGTTTTATTAGAATATTCACAACACATTATTGGTGGAACACAGATGCCTTGTGAAGACACTCAGTCGTTCCAATACTGTTCAAACACTTTTTTTTGTAAATGTTAGTATTTTAGATAACTGTTTAAAAACTGCAGAAAATGTTTTAACAACATAAAATGATAAAAATCAAACAAAAAGATTTTTTTTTTAGCATTGTTTTGTAGCAAGTGGCTATACTTCAAACCCTTTTTCGCCCCAGATGAGGTGCAGGGGATAAAACGCACTTCACACTCACCTTTTACTACAAGGAGTTCAGACACAGTTGTTCGGCAGAAACCAGAGCTGAGAGTGGCCGGGGCAGCTTTGCAGTAATCCGTCATTTTTGTTCAGATACATGACATGCTGCCAGCAGTCAAATCAAACGCCCACTCTGGCTTAAAACTTCAGAAAATGCTTATGGAATTTTAATGCAAATTGACAGATAACTGCCATGTCATTGCTTATAATTAATATAAATGCATATACAGTAGGATAAATCTAGCCTTGGATTTTTTTGCTCTGTGTATGAGCTCCACTGGATATTATTGTTATGTTTAACTTCTGCTGAGGTTCCGATATAGGGCATCTTGGCATTTGTTAACGATTGCATTTTCTATTTTTTAGAGATTACTTAGGTGACACTTTTATCCAAAGCAGTTTAAAGTATTTATACCTTTATACAGACTGGCATTTTAGCGGAGCACTTCAGGCTAAGTACTTTGCTCAAGGGTAATGCAGCAAAAGAGCAAAGTGGATCTTGAACCAGAAACCCTTGGCGTTTTATCTGCTGCGCTGCCGGCTGAACTTCAGCTCTTGTACTTCAGGATATTAGTCACACAAAGTGACTCATTTAATACGGCAAGTTCGCATTACAAGGCATCGAGAACATCTCTCGGACGGGAGGAAATTTCTGGAAGGTCAGCACTCCCTTTTTTCAAACATTTGGACGTCAAGAAACTGCTGTTTGTCGAATTGTTGGTAACATTTATTCCACCGACTTCTAGCACGGTTTAAGTGCCCACATTACAGTCACGCTTCATAAGTGTTATTCACGCAAAAAAATTAATCAGGTTCGTGTATTTCCATTTAAACCCGACTGAGACCATCCACTGAATCCGGGACCTGCGTTTTCCCGCAACCTTTACATTTTTTCCGCAAGCGAAAAACGTGGTTTTAGACCTGTCGCCAAGACGCCGAACATCGTCACCGTGGTAACTGTCTAACGCGAAAGATGATTGGTCTACCCGTGGGAATATTTTACTCCTTCCGAGTGCTGATTGGCTGGGGGGCGGTCCGTAGAGCCGTGAGAATCCGCAGCCTTCCGGGTTATTGTCAGTTTCGGCAGGTCGGTGCAGGAGCGCGGAGGCGCTGCGGAGCGGAGCGGAGCGGAGCCTCGGCGTCGCGTGTCTGTCATCATCTCAAACCTGTTCTTATTTATGCTTAAGGAAGGGACGCTGCGCGTGGAATATTTTCCGACGGATTTTTTTTTTTTTTCTGGGCTAGTTTTTTATTAAGAGGAAACAAGGTTTGCGACCAAGTGATGAAAGACCTGCCGTGGAGCGCAAGTCCAGTCGAACGCGGCTTTTATTATCCAGAAAACACACCGCCGCTCGTGTTCATCTAGCCTCGTCGAGGGGACTTGGCTCTGGACGGTGTTCCAAGCCCCGCAGATGCCTGTTTTTGTTTGTTTTTTTTTTTAAACAAATTCATCCACGTATGTTTTCAGGACTGGGGAACTGCTCACAGCAGGTGGATTGCGGTTTAACAGCGTCCGCCGCCGACTGTGACCGGAGAGGCTGCGCGCGCCGCTGAGTTTGTACACTGGCGACATTCATGTTTACAACAGGTCATGTTTCTCGATCTGATGTGCAAAAGCTGACGTGTGCGGAGACGGGAAAGGGCCGGGGAGCCCGGATCGTGTCAGTCCCACGGAGCAGCGGATAGGAGCGACCGACGCGCCGCCTCGCTGGAACTGCTCACCCGGGGCGTCTCTCCCCCAACCTGTCCGGTCGCCCACCTCAGTCTCTCTGGATTACTGTAAAATGGAGGAAGCCGTTTAAGTTAAAAGTGTCCTTCTGGAAATTGTCCCCCCCACCACCACCACTTTCTTCTTCATCATCATCCACGGGGAAAGGAGAACGGTGACCGTTTTCGGTGGAAGGGGGCAACACGGTGAAAAGGTGTCGGATTATTTCTGGTTTGGAGTGCGGGATGAGACCCGCGTGTTCTCTCCGCACCGCGGCGGTCTGAGACACTTCGGCCGGAGCAGCAGCACTAAACACATATATGGTAAATATTTCTGCACTTTTCGCCGAGCGAAACCGCCGACCGAGGGTGTGTTCGCGCTGCTGCGTGTCCTCGCGCCGATGCTACACCTGTGTGCGCGTGCAGATGAAACGGGGAAATATGACATATTTAATGGCACCCAGGTGTGTTTAATAACGCAGAAAGGTGATGCGCGTGGTGTGTCGGCAGCAACTTTGTGACGATTTTCGGGGGATTTGGTGCCTCCTGCAGTAGAGGAAGTTGTAAAGCGGAGGTGTCCGGAGCTGGGGGGAGAGGGGGGGGACTGCTTTGATGTGGGATTCTGAGCCCTTTGGATGCCTGCGTGGCAATTACCTGCCAGAGGATGTGGGGCGGGGAGGGGCATTTGAACCCGGGCCATTGACGCCAGACACTGTTTGTCTGCCTCCAGTCTTCGAGGTAAAGTGTGACATTCTTGTCCTGCACATCTGGCGGCGGCCGCGCGGGTCCGTTCGCCCACTTCTGCGGCGGCGTTTGAACGTGCAAACAGGCGGGCGAACGATCGCGCCCCTGGCGGCTTCCACGAACACGGGGGGGCCGTTTGTGTGTCGGTACTACCTAACCTTTAAACCCACGCGCGACTAACCTGGTTAAAGGGAACACAGTCGGCGCTACGCAACTGGGTTAAAGACAGAGAAAGCGTTCTGTACGCAAAATATAACTGTCAAATGTGTGGATTATTATTATTATTATTATTATTATTATTATTATTATTATGAGCTGAAGATGAGATGATCAGTTTAAAATTGTAATAAAGTTTTAGCCCCGCTAGATTAGCATAAAAGCTTTTCATGGCTTATATCGTAATATATATTTTGAGCTGTTGCCTGTTTGCTGTATAGGCTGTTTATTTTGCGCTGTCAGTCAGTACGTGTTTGAATATTATTCGTGATCGTGGACTATATGCTGTATATTTTTCAGAGTTTGCGAGGGGCTTCGTGTGAAAAAGAAAGTTAGTAACGGCCGGCTGAGTTCAGAAGCTCAGCGTTCAACCTAAAATGCATTTAGTTTATTTAAAAAAAAAAAAAAAAAAACCACCTCTACAGAAGTGGACAACTTTAATTTAAAAAAAAGAAAAGGAACGTGGAGATCGTGGTCGTGAAGAGACGACTATAAATTGCTGCTGTGCTTATTTTAGTATTAATTTCAAATATATTATTGCCATTGTCAGTCCATATGCTTGTGTTGCGTTTCTGTGCCAAGATGGCTGTCTGCACCCCCGAAATCTTTAGATGCCTCATGTCAAAACAGATGAATTATCAGGTTTTGCTGCTTTTTGTCCTCAAGCAGTAATTATTCCTTTCATTTTGAGTCTAAACAATATTAGTGGCTTGTGAATGGTTTCTGACTGAACTCTTTTATTCAGTCGTTCCATTTGTAATTCGTATTTCTTTGAGATGTTCTGTAGAATACATTTATCATATCTTTTTTTCTGATTAATTTCCTACACACGTGTTCAGGTGTATGGGAAGCCACATGAATATAATAGGAAAAAGTCGTGATTTTTTTTTTTTTTTTTTTTTTGGTTTTTTTTGGGAATATCAAGGCAAATGGTTTTTTTTTTCCAGAAACAAACACATGTGAAAAAACAGCAAAATGGGGTGTTTTGCTGAACTTTTGTGCAGCCCCTCCGTGCCTCTGCGGCTGCTCCTGGCCACCCGCAGGTGCGGCGGGTGCTTTGGTGGTGGAGTTATTGTGGAACCTCTTCCCTCCCGCGTCTGCGCCGGGCCACGTGGAGATGACACCGAGGTCGTGTGCATTAAGGACCTGCTGAAGACCTCGAGTCTGTGGCAGCAGCACCTGCCACGCTGCTTGTTTGCTCCTATTGAATAAAACATCCCGCACTGTATGAGCATATGCTGCACCTTCTCCTGGGGGGTTTACAGCCCTCAAATTCGCTCCCTAGCTTGGCGTCTGTGATCTGGAGAGCAAATTGGACCCATATTACATACATAGTCCCTTGTTCTTGAACAATTTTTTTTTTTTTGGTCTCCATGACTACATGCTAGCATTAACCCAGCATTATTTGTTGGCCATAAGGGTATGCAGGACATCCTAATATGTAGGTCACTGAATTACCTCCTACCTTTTCCTTTCCCTTTTTGTCTTTGGCTTTCTGGTTTGCTGTTAGTTTTTTTTTTTTTCTTTTTTTTGTGCATCCCTGAAGGGCCCAGGCCTGTAATACATTGTGGTCTTGCTGAGTTTTTATTTTCTGGTGCATCTCATTTAATTTTAGCTTGATTATTATTTTCTGTGGAAGAAAGAGAACGTGAAAGTTAATGAGTTTCGGGGGGTCTCGTATAATAAATCTGTCAAAATTATACACAAAAGTAGATCTTTCCACATTTTAAGAGATTCATATCGGATTTGGTTCACAATGCTATGACAGGCGAAGTTTTTTTTTGCCATCTTTTCACTTTTTTTGTGAGCTGTGCAGGTTTTACACGCAAATTTTATTCAAAGAATGTTTGCATTTTGAAGTTGCGTCACAAACTGATCGAAGGCGTCAGTTATTCGTTCAGTGTGTTACTAAAGCTGTAATCTCTATAGTCTCCCAAGCAAACCTCTGCTGTAATTTCCTGCCCTGCGTGCCAAGCTATTATTTTTGCTGTTTGATTTCTACAGTCATGTGTGGGGAAACTCATTGTAAAACAAAGCACATCAGACAGAGTATGAAATGAAACTGCAGCTGAGCTGTATGAACGGAGATGGTCATTGCTGAGTTTCCTCTGTGATGACCCTGGTTAGGATCAGTGCTTTTTTTTAAAAAAAAAAATATATTCTCCCTTATTTTTGCCCTGACCCAGTGTCGCTCCTGCTCAACTTTTCCTTCGGATGCCAATCTGGCCCCCCCACCCCGCCTGTTGGCGGTAGTGCCCTGGAAATACCATTTCTCCAGAAAACGCCGCATTTCAACCTTAGGTGCTGAACGTTGATGTTTGCCTACATCAAGCTGGAGGCTGAATGTCCTTGGAAGCCCCCCCCGCTTTTGTTTCAAAAAACCCACATAATAGTTTATTAAGCACACTGTAAATGTTTTAATGGCTTGTGAAATGCGATTTTATTCGCAGGTGTCTTCACCTGGACCCCGATGATGTATATAATCCTAGGACCAGGCAAATTTTGTTGTCACTCCAGTGTGAATTAGGTGTTTCCATTAATGTTAGAATTGAAATGACAAGATTATTCCTGTAACCTTTTATAGATGTGTTTGTTGTGTTCCTGGAGAAGTTCCCGTCTGTGACCAAATTTTGCCAGCTGTGCCTCTCAGGCCCGAGGTCATTGCAGGGGAGGGTGGGCGGCGGCTGGAGCCGTTCCACCCGAGCGAAACGCCGGCCGACAGGAGTGGGGAAAAGGGAATTCCCTCACCTGCCAGGGCCTTGTGCTCACCTGCGTATGGCGCCTTGACCCTACGCTCTCGTACCTGACAACCAGTTGCTAGAGCGCTCGTGGGCAGGACCCCATCTGCCTCCCCGTGAGGGGAAATTAATCCTCAGGAGCTGCTCGCACAAATCTCTCGCCTCTTATTTACACAGAGAGGGCGCGTGTCTTTGGGTACTAATGATATCTGTTGTATTTTCTGCCGAATCTCGGACAGCGGACCTGTTGGCCAGCAGCAGATATTGCTTTGCGTTCGGAATTATTTTGCTGACAGAGCGATTACCGTATTACTTTTACACATTGTGCGATGCTGGCTAGCGAGGGTTGGGGATGACGCCACGTGTTCCGGTCGTCTTCCGAGGCTGCGGTGTTTACCGCGGCTCGCCGTTCTTTGTGTTTGGGATTGCGAGTGCTTTGTTTTTACTCTAACTGGTGTCAGTGCGAGACAGTTTTAGAAACTAGATCTTTTGGTAGGTTAAAAAAAAAATTTGCGTTACAAATTTTGAAATATTGCAACAAGTACTTGGGGCATTTCTTGCAGTATGATATACTATTCAATCGGTAGGTGAACACTGGTCTTCCTCAATATTTGTTTGCCAGTACTGTTTTTATGTAGGTGAGCGTAACGTATGTTTTAAAAATGGCTTAATAGTGTAAAAATCTTCATTGTTTACTGTCAGAACCAACGCTTAACTTTTTATACAGGAAACTTTATTCCGTATCATCCGAGCGCCTCTTTGGGATGAGGAAACCACTCACCTGTGTGCCACCTGACTACTTTAATTGGTCCCTCGCCCCCCCTTCCGGCAGCTTCTACGGATCTGTGTGTTGATGGGAACATGAAATGAGAGTGAACGGTCCACCGCTGGAGCGTGTTGTTGCTGCTTTTGGCAAGATGCTAGGATGTCAATCAAGGAAAACCGGTTTATGCCAAAAAAAAAAAAGTTTCCTGAGCTTGATACACCCCATTTGTCAGCGTGATTATCAGCACAGCAGTTTTGTGGGTCTCGTTCCGTTTCCACTCGGTGTCGCCTGCGGTAAATAAGCTTTGTTTCGTATGCCGAGAATCGTGGGTGCGTTTATGTGGTCTGCTGCGGAGGAACGACACTCAAGAGTGTGAAGCTTCTCGCAGGTGTGGTGGTTTCTGTGCTTTGTACTCATGTGTCGGGTTCATGTTTGTCCACGAATTCCAAGAAAGTCCACAGTGTTGATCTTTCTCGAGTGGAATGGTGGAACCTTGTAGGAGGGTGAAAGACTGTCTACCGTGTGCTGAAGCTGAGTGTATCGGAGAGCAGACCTCACCACCACTGAAAGCAGGTCTGAAGATTGAACAATGCTCTCAGTGTCCTGGTGCCTCTCCACACTGATGCTGTTTGATACGTACAATAATTTTGTTTCGATTTTCAAATTTTGAGTTTTTTAACCTTGGAAACTAGCTGCGAAACTTTTTTAAAGAAATTAAGACTTTTGTTTTGATCTTGGTTTAAGTTGGGATGAGTTTGTCATGTTGCTCCTCATTAAAAGCTGGTGTTGCACAGTAGTTGCATGACTTGCAATAGACCTGATTTTTTAATGTTGTCAGTTGTTTGTTTTTTTTTTTTTTTTAAATGTGTGAACCAAATTTTTGGCCTTGTGGTCTACTTATTGTTCAGTTTATTCATGCAGAGGTCTGTCAAGATATCGTCTTGTCCTTGAAGCAGCTGAATTGTTACGAGAGATGGCGCAGGCTTGGTAAATGGGTCCACTGGTCAGTCTCCGGTGCCGTGAAAATGGTAATGTTCTGAATAATTTAGGGACAACATGGTGGTACAGAGAGTAGTGCTGCTGCCTCAGCACCTGTTCAGGTGTGGGTGTGAATCTGCTTCAGTCTGTAGAGTTTACGTGTTCTCCTCGTTTCTTTGGGGGTTTGGTCTGGTTGCTCTGGTTTCTGCCAAGCGTTCAAAGATGTGTGTTACAGGTGAACCGGTCACTCTGAATTGCCGTGTGGGGGGGGGGCAGCTTGGTGTCTTGTCCAGGATGTAGTTTCATAGCCTCGCACTGATGATGATTCCGGGACAGGCTCCGGACCGCCATCACCCCGATCGCGATAAACGGTTAACGATAATGGATGGATGGATCAATTATTTACTTAGTTGACAGTTTTCTCTAAAGCAACTTATATTGTTTAGTTACAATGATTTACCCCTTTATACAGCGGCATAGTTTTTACTGGAGCGGTTCAGGGTTTAGTAGCTTGATCAAGAGCCCCACAGCAGGAGGTGGGATTTGAACCGGGTTTCTTTTCAGTACAAGGTGGCAGCTCTACTTACGTCACATGTTATACTTAATGTGCTGGGTTATATATCAATTTAAAAAGGAGTACTATATTAGTTAACTGGTTAGCTAAAGAAACCTAGCATAATTGCTTCACTTATACTCCTGGTCCAGTTGAGGGCACATACTGTGTACAAGGCTTGAACCAACAAGTCTTGTGACCTTAACTGCTGCGCTGATGTACTTTTCAGGGAAGACTAGTTCTATTGCACAGTAAAAGTGAAAAGTAATGCTATCAGCATAATGTGTTATGTGTGTCCTGCTAGTGGCTGTGTGGGTAAGAGAGATGGAACGAGCTGGGTGGAGCAGACATTGACACCTGGTGGCCCAAGCGCAGATGGTCTCTGGTTCCACTTTGCAGCCCCCCCCCCGTCTTTTTGTCGGAGACATTCTGTCTGCAGATCTGAGTAAGACAGGGTGAGAGAATATTGATTTTTGTCTCTTTAAGACCGTTTCCTCCCTGTTGGATTGCCCGCTTTGGCATTTAGGCCTCCTTGCGAAGGCGTTCGTCCGAAGGAAAGCTCTCGCGACGTCTCGGAGACGGTCTCTGCAAGGCGACGGGACAAGTGAAAGGCGCGTGGATTTATGATTTACGCCTGCAGCACACACCCCCTCGGACTGCTTGTAAAGTTTTACGGTGCCCTGTGAAACAGCGGCTGATCCAACAGAACGGCTGCGGTGTAAATGATTAGCGGACATTGTTAGGTTCCGTCTGTGAAGAACACCAGATGCGTTTATTTGCCCAAAGTGCACGTTCCTAGAGAGGAGTTTTAACAGCCTTGTACTGATTGACTAGACAGTGCAAGTTGCGGAAATATCTTTGTATCGGTTCTGCTGTAAGCACAGGATAACAGTTTATGGATTGTAGGGTGCAGGTTATAACGGCTTAAGGAGCGACGGGGCGCAGCGTGTGACGGCTGGTTGTGGCATCGCCCGCGTGTGTTTGCACACACTGGTGCCGTAACGATAGGGAAAAATGTCAGTAGCGACTGGGATACCGTTTGTTGCGGTGAGTCACTCCGCGTGCGCCGCTATTGGCTGCGGAGAAGGGAAGCTGTTACCCGGGCCTGGTGGCACGATGTAAGGTAATGGAATTTCCACCGACAGGAGAGAACAATAGCGCCAGCGCTGTAATTGTCAGAGCCGTTCTTTTCCCCATGCCAAGGCAGCGGACGCGAAATGTGATTTAATAAAACTCCACAGATTCCTATCTGGTATTGCCATAGCCTCGAGTGTCTAGGAGAGCTGCGACAAAGGGGTGCGTCGCTCCCTCCTGACGGCCCTTCCAGCCTGGGCCCACTTTACTGTTTTGCTATTGTTTCCGTTTTTTTTTTAAACTCATATCCTTTTGTGCAGCGGCTGGTGACCAGAGAAAGGGGATTGCTGTGCTGTCACTCATTCACGGCTGCCCCTCCTGGTCCCCGAGCTGCAGGTTGCTGGGATTTTTCTCCGGTTATTATGTGAAGGGAACACAAATCCCTGCGATATTGCGCCTTGCAGCTGTGCTCCTGTCTCGTGTGCAGTGGCTTAAGAACATGCGCGCGGGGGCACAAGTGTGTGCATACACACACACACACACACACACACACACACACACACACACGGGTGCGCAAACTCACTCCCTCCCAGTCCTGTTTTATTACCTCTTGCCTGCTCCTGCAATTGCTCTTCTCTCTTGAGTGAGCCAGACAAAGCTGCCTTTATTCTGTTAACCTGTTTGTGTGTCAACAGCGATCGCCGCATCTTTTATCTCTGTTTGTGTTCACTGGGCAAGGGAGCAGAAGTTGCAAAGGGTGGGTGGGGTGGCAGCTACGGGCAGGGTGCAGGCCCTGGATCGGATGAGCGCCTGGTCATCGTGCCGCCCTCACCCGGATAATGGCTGCTTGTCGAGCAGCTGGTCCCCACGACCCGTCCTGAACTTCCCCCACATTTGCCTCCCACCCACCCCTGCACTCCCACCCACCCCTGCACTCCCACATCCACACTAATTACTCTTCCATCTCTCAAACATGGCACACATAATTTCAAGCAGGCTGCCATCTTTTGAAATTTGGCTAATGGGCTTTTATCTTTTATTTGTGTGCCGCAAGGACGCGGGGGAAGGGAAGGGTAGGGGCAGGGGGTTGGGGGAACAGGCTAAGGTGTCCCTGTGAGTTTCCTGGATTATAGTTTTTACCTCCTCTTTGGACCAAAACCTTTCTTTACTTACTTATTTGCCTGCTTGCTTGTTTGCATCCCAATGAATCCCATTTATTTGCATACACACACTTGTTTCAGATCATCCTCCTATACCTGGCCTAACACAGGAGAGAGGGGTCTGATGATTTCACCTGATGTTCGAGTGGGTTATGTATGATTTTTAAAATCACACTGACCCGACAGTAAACCTCGTTCTGTGGAAATTAGATATTTTAAATTTTAGCACACACTTTGTGTTGTGTGTCTGAGTCCTATGAAAAAAATGGTTTTTTAAAAAAAATATTGTTTTGGTTACTCTACTCCAGGAGTTTGTGTGTTTGTCCCATGTCTTCGTGGGTTTCCTCTGGGTGTTAGTTTAATCTCACAGTCCAAAGACACCTGTTTCAGGTGAACTGGTCAGTGAAGTTGGCTATAGTGTGTGACAATGTGTGTGGCTGCCTAGCTGTGAAGCTGTGATTCCCACTCAGGGTGCAGGTCCACGACCGAGTGCCCAGCGCTTCTGGGATGGGCTGTAGACCTCTAACCCTGACCAGGGGTGATAATGGAGTGGATGATACTCAACCACTCAGGATGAAAATTACTGATAAACTTCAGAAAAGAAGTCGGGCTGATGCAAAGAATGTCCATTTCCTTTCAATTCTGCATCTACCAAAATAGTTTAAACCTCAACTTGCCATTTAATTACCCACCTTTTTATTGAATTTCTGGAAAACTGGTAAATTTATTTAACAAATTATATCCCGATGAACTGGGTTGTCCAGTCATTCCAGTACCTGATAACTGTGTATATACACAGTTATATATAAATATGTGTTTATATATCTGCAATATATATGGCTTGGATGCTCCCAAGTCTAAATGAGAGGAACCACAGAGAGTGGTGGAGAACAACAGAGCCAAGATCCTGTGGGACTTCCACATCCAGACAGATAAACATGTACTGGCCAACCCAACCAGACATAGTGACGATAGGTAAGGAGGTAAAAACAGCAGTGGTGGTAGATGTGGCAATTACGAGTGATACAAACATCAGGAAGAAGGAGAATGAGAAGCTGGAGAAATACCAGGGATGAAAGAAGAACCGGAGAGAATATTGAAGGTGATGACCAAGGCAGTTACAATGGTGACAGGAGCACTTCGGGTCGCCGACCCCTAAGCTGGAGGAGCAGCTCCATCAGATCCCAGATATAACAACGTCGGTCTCAATCCAGAAGAGCACAAACCTAGAAACGGCAAAAATACTGCTCCATACCCTCAAATTCCCAGGCTTCTTGTAAGAGGCCCTAGTCTGAGGAAAGATACCACCCACAGGGGAAAAATGGGGCGAGAAAGGAATTCTTTATATATATATATATACACACACACACACACACACACACACACACACACACTAGCTCCTTTTCCCTTTTGGGCCCAAACTGCTGGCTGATTGCATTTCCAAAGCCGCATTATCTGCCTGTGAGCATGTGGGCCGCTGGAGGGGTCAGGCCGGATTATTGGGTTCCGCAAAGCCGTGCTTGCCGGAAGCGGGGGGGACTCTGGCACCCCTCGGGAGGGGGGGCGAAATCATTAACTGAAGTTCTCTCTGTGCAACTGTCCTGAGGAGGGGAGAGGGGTGTCCCTGGCCTGGCCTCCATTGTGAGCCCTTAGTTTTATTAACATTTTTATTGAGTTGAGGCAGAACGTTGACCCTCTCCGGTGTAATGAATTGCGCAGACCGCACTCTAGCTTAAGGGAAACGAAAGCAAATTTTGGCAGCTCCCGGGGTGTATAAACGGCAGCTTTTCCGTGTTGCCGCTGGATCTGCTGTTTTGTTATGCTCCAGGACGGGCTGGTGGAAGCTTTTTTGATTCGGACCGGTCAAGGTTAATTAAAACAACCGCACTGTTGCAGGAGCCACTTAGGCCGTAAATGCTCAACTAACTGGCAAAGTTTTTGTTCCATTAAGTGATTGGAGATAAAAACTCAATTCTCGGCAAAGAAACGCGCGCCGTAATAAGCTGCGGTGTCGGCGCGGTGGCGTGAGCCGCTGTTATCTTCACCTGACCCCAATTTACTGAGCCTCTTACATCCCGGAGCCATTGATGTGTGTTTTTTCCACTCCTGTCTGCCAACACTCTAATTATTTTATGTGTACAATTATTACTCGTGCTTTTGGGTTATTTTATTTTATTTTTTTTGGTTGCTTTGTTGTACGAGGAGTCAACTCGAAACCATCATTTTACGCGAAAATCAGTTTCGTCTCCCCAGTTTATGTTGATGTAAATTACGTTCCTCTTTGAAGTACAGTCGGCCTCTTCAGCTGAGCTTTTGGCCGTTTTAACAGTTGATGTATTATTGTTTGTTTGTTCCAGCCGGGTGTCTTCTATGGTTTGAAAGTTTATGGTTTCGTTGCACCTCGAGATTCAGGTGCACGCCTGCCGTTGACCCTTTCTCGTGTCCCTTCGGAGGAATTTGTAGCGCTGCTAAATTTGACCGTCCACCTTCTTCCTGGAGACTCAATCCAGGTCTAGACCAACACCTATCCACCACACTCCCGTAACCCCTCCTGGGAGAGGACCTCAGGGCCCCTTGCCCACCCAAGGTAAAGCGGGCCATTTTGTGTAGGGATAAAAATGGTTAATGCAAGCAAATATTGCCGTCTCTGATCGTTTTACAGCTTGCGCCCGCGACTGCCGGTTTCGCTTGCGCTCCTTCGCTGCCGCGTGAGCCTGTGTTGATCCCGCCGCGGATGTCACCCCTCCTCGTCCCCAAACTCCTGGCGATTAGATCCGCGCTCAAGGCTTGTTTGGCTATGTCTCCACACGCACATCCAGATGGATTGCGGCAATCGGCCACCCCTCACGGCCTCCTCCCGGCACTTTTTTTTTCCATGGCAGAGGGAAAGAGGCCCTATTTATGGCTCCTTGTAAACAAAGTCCCAGCGAGTGAGGTGTAATGGCCTGGAACTGACGAGTGTGCACTGGGAGCTTCCTCCTTTCACACCCCCCCCCCTTTGCACCCCGCAGTCTGCGCGGCACAGCGTGCTTCTCTGAGGAGACGGAGCGAGGCGCCACGCCGAGCTGTCGGGAAGGGAAGACGCAGACCCCTTCGTGAGCTGCAAGCTGGGGGTCCGCCGAGCTGGACGCGCCCTCCCCTGGGTATCGTGCCAGCGAAACCAAATGCAGCTGTTTCCCCTCCCCTGCCACTGCTTTGTTGTTGTGCTAAATGGAAGGGGGTGAAACCAGGAGTACCTTGATGTACAGCTTACCGAGAAGAAGACGACCGATTATTGTTTTAGGCTGAGAATATGAGTCAAAAGCTCATTTTTAAAGAAGCAGGTCAAAAGGGACGCGAGGAGGCATAACAGTCAGTGCTGCACCTTTCAGTCATAGGACTTCGAATCCCAACTGTGCTAGTAGTAACTTTGAGAAAGGTTCTCGCCATAAGTTGCCCCAGTAAAAGCGACCCTGCTTTGTAAATGGTTAACTCATTTGAAATATCTCAACCCTCTAAGTATATCGAGAGAAAATCGTTGACTGAATAAATAGATGTAAACGGAAAGCTAAACACATACATGGATAGGACCGGCTTATTTTGGCTTGCGCCTCACCTGGAAGTTGAGGCCGAGAGATTCTGTTGGGGTCCCTGCGCCAGTTTGGCGGGAACCGTAACCGGTGCGCGAACGGGGCGTTTGATTGACGTGCTGTGGTTCGGCTCGGCAACCGCGCCAGTGTCTCCCAATTAAGTGTCACTAAGGCTCGTCTTTGAACAGAGCTGCCATTCTGCATTCTGTTCCCCGTCTCGGTGACAGCCTCGCGGTGCCCATTGAAATGGGAATTGTGCGGGAGACATCCGGTGATTACGCATTGTACCATGATTGAGGGGCCAAGCTGCCAGCTGACGGTGAAGCAGAAATTCCATATGGTGCCGAGCCCCCCCCCCCCCCCCCCCCCCCC
>UFQX01000286.1:941637-955650 GCA_900497675.1 Arapaima gigas
CCCCCCCCCCCCCCCCCCTTTTTCGTAACGTGCTCCAACTTCCAAAAACCGATATTAAAAGGAAGTTTCGCCGATTGCGGTCCATCGTTCTGTGGTTTGAATTTCCTTATGCTGGTTGAGTGCGGTGATTGGCAGGAGGCCTTTGGAGCGGAAGGGTCTGGAATTGTGGCGTTACGTGTTCTCCAGCTTCCCTCAGCTTGTCTCCACTTCAGACAGTGACGGTAGTGTTGGCCTGTATCTCACTTTCACCCTGTGCTCATCCTTTGTAGCACCGGCGCAGGTGCCCTCAGCATCCTTTTAATGTTTTAAATTGGGACTGGACCGCAGAGGCCTCGGAAAGCACCGGCTGAGACCGCATCAAAGAGAACGAAAGGGAATTGGCTGGTCGGCCTCGGCTGCAGCACGAAACCAAAACTGCCTTTAAATGCGCTTACGTGTCTGCTATCGCCGGGTTTTTTTTTTGTTAGAAAAGTAATCCATCTCAAATTGCTGTCTGAAGGTTTCAGCACAAACAGCATTCTGCTTTCAAATGGGACTTGATCCCACTCAGCGACGTCGCAGCCGCTGCTTTGGTTTGCTTCTGAATCATGTGAAACGGGAGGGATAGTGTCCCCCGGTCACTTTTTGTTACCTGGCAAAGGGATAAATCTTGAAGACTGGTTCAGTGAAATGGCTTTCAAAAGGCACCTGGAACAGAGGAACATCTTCAGACTCTGCATTTCTGCAACAAAGCAAGGTTAGGGCTGCTGAATGGACCCTTTCATGTTCCGGGCGAGAAATTACAAACAATGGGGCTGTGTGAGGGAAAGCCTGCAATTGTTATTTTCTTGCACTGGCGGTTCTGTAACCACAAAAATCCAAATCTCATTCATTGTAAATGAAGCAGCTGCTTTTTTTTTTTAATGGCACAGTGTTTTCCACTCACAGCTGGACTGTTGTCAAATGTAGCAATACCACTGAGCTGTATTCTTCCCTTCGAAAAGCCCCGATCACCCGACCGCACACTGCGGCACCAATGCAGCCAGGTTGTAGTTTTCTTTTACCAGGAGCTTCAAATACTTGTGTGTGTGGGGGGGGGGGGGGGGTGCTGGGAGCAGACTCCTCCTCTGAGGACGAACGGGAGCAAAGGCGGAGTGCGGGCCGCTGGGGCGGCTGCTGTGGATGACGAGACTCCCCTCATACAGAACAGCCCCTCTTCATNACAGTCGTGGTTAGTGAGCACAGCATCGTGGCATTTGTTCTGTACCGTTGGCAGCAAGGTGGTCCAGCTGGTGCCTCACAGCACCTGGCCTGTGGTTTGGGACGTGGGTTTGGACCCGGCTTTGCCTGTGTGGCGTTTGTATGTTATCTCCACGTTCGCGTGGCTTTCCTTCAAGTGCCCCAGTTTCATCCCGCAGTCCAACGATGTGTTTTGGGTGATCTGGTGACTGTTTTGGTGTGTTGAAGGGTTGGTACATGAATGGGTCACGTTGCTCTGCTCTGCGTAAGTGAACGATTGTAGGGTGTTCCGTGCAGCGTGCATCCCACTAGGATGCAGGTATCCTAACCTTGGATTCAGGCGTCAGCTAAATGCTCACCAGTAATGATTTTAAGCTGGTTTGGATAAAATTGTCTGCTAAATGAATAAATGTGAAAATCTGCCATTGCAGGGGAACAGCAGCGATCAGACTGTATTGTCGGGGGGGGGGGGGTCCATTAAAGATTTCCATTAGAGATTAACTTCTTGCTGTTGCTTTTTTCCAAAGTACAACAGTAAATGACTTACAAATAATTTTGCAATGATTTATACCACTGGGTAATTTTTTTTTTTTTTTCCCCACAGAGTAATTCAGGGTAAGTGCTTTGGTCAAGGGTACTGGGTGCTTTGGGTCCAAAGGCAGCAGCTGTAAACAAAAGAATGACAGACATCACACGACATTAACGCAACTGAGCAAATATAAAGTGACAAAGTTGAAGAGAATACAGTATTTACACGCATCCCTTGAAATACGAGTCTGACTTATGACTTTTTGCATATATGATTGAAATTATTTTGTACTCTATATCAAGCTACCCTCAAATATGCCACCCCCCCAATCCACTCTTCTGAGGAAATATAGCAATCTTCAAACGTCATGCGTAGTTCGCTGGTGGCAGCGCCACCCGTTTTTGTCCATAATTTACGGCAACGGCATCTCGAACTTACGAGCTGACTTCCAGGAGCACGCTGCTGTCGCAGGGGGCACCTGTGCTGTGAATGCTGTTAGCGACCAGACAGATTCAGCGACTGGTTTTACGTTTCAGTGAATATATGTCACCGTATGAATGATACGGGAAGCTATTCTACATCACCAAGGAAATTTTTTTTTTTAAAAAAAGACAACAATAAGAGGCAATCATTATACTGGGGATTTTTTCCATGCCATAAATCGGCTAATACTTCTAGTAGCGACCACTACTAGTAATAAAACTACTAGTAATGATAAAACTAATAACGATTTGGGTTTCGGTGAGGAGCACAGCAGCAGCTGGAGAGAGTGGCGATGCTCGTATGGCAGATTCATCGCCGTGTGCAAGCAGAGCCGTTCGGAGGCCCTCACCTCCTTCCCCTGGACCTCGCAGATGTCTGTGAGACAGGGCTCCCATCCTGGCTTCGGTGCGGAGGCACACCGGCATCCCTGGGCAGCGCGGGGAGGTGCTGGTGCGGGGAGTTTGTGGAAGCTCTGCCTCGCATTACTGCTCGACTGGAGTAAAAGATAAGTCCCCAGGCAGGGATCGCTGTTGACCTCGTGGTCATCCGGTTCTCTGGGGATGTATGGTAATGGCTGCCCCCAACGAAACAATCCTTCAGTCACTGGCAGGCCCATCTGTTGGTTGTGGGGCCAGTAGTTCACGTCGGGCTGCTCCTGGCCCTGTGTGTCTGTGTGTGTGATGCTCCCACCATAACGGCTGGGAGTTCTGCGGCGGGGAGGGGCACAGGGTGTGCAGAGGATGAGAGGCCCTTGTATTGTCTGTTCACAGCCCCCCCCCGAGTGACAGGGTCACCCTGTCTCCAAATAAACACTGCCTCGATCTTGCCTGGGGGGGCAGCACTCTGCCAGGAAGAGGGGCTGAAAGCCTGCATTTATATGCCTTCTCTTTCCTCTTTCAGAAAGCATCCCCTTCCCATTGAATACCCAATCCAGCTTGTCTCATCCTACTGCCCGACAAAGGCAGGCTTATCTGTGCTGCTCTTAAGCCGAAAGACACACTTGAACATAGTAAAAATCAGGTTTTCCGGTCAAATTAAACACCTTTTACCAATCAAAGGGCCTGTGTGTGGCTCCAGGACAATCGGCTCTCACCGCTGCGTGGAAGCGAGGCCTTTTCTTGGCATCCTTTTGATGCTCTCAGCTCTCCGCTGTCCCTCGTTTTCTGCAGATGTCTGTTAGAGGCTCAGGCTCGGAGTCTGTCGCTAAATAAAGAGTTCTGAAGGAGCCGAAAACTGCGTGTTTTGAAGGCCGGGTAACCCTGGAAGTGTCATGCGTTCTTGACACAGGCCAGCCATTGTACCATCATGACGTCGAAGCCTTGCTCAGGGTCTTTTAATCCGTGCTATGCGGAGATTTAAAATCCAGCAAACTGCGTGGTGGCTGGTCATATCGTTTTTATTTACATCAATTCGTTTAGCTGGCATTGTTCTCCACAGCGGCTTACCTTTGTATTGTAACTACTAGTCGGTTCATATTTTTCTATTCTTTTACTGGAGCAACTCGGGGTAAATAAGTCGTGTAAAGGTACTACCTGAGGACCGAGGATTAAAACTAAGAGCCATGCGATTGTGGGGCAACAGTTCTACCCGCTGCTGCACCTGCTGCTTTCAAGCATTTCTGACTTTGACAGTCTTTCTGTAAACCCACCATGGATTTCATAACTATGGCCAACATTCCTCTATTTCAAGGTGGAAATTAAATTCTTTCTTTGGTCATCCGACTGGCTAAACAGTACCCCAGTGTGTGTGTGTGTGTGTGTGTGTGTGTGTGTGTGTGTGTGTGTGTGTGTGTTTGGTTTTTTCCCCTCTTTTTTTCTTCTATTTATTTGTGTGTCTACTGACTAGATTTAGGAACATTCTGAATATTCCTTCATATAGATCTGAATAAATACACAGAATAATAACATAATATATACACATAATAATACTTTATGATGATGATTGTACCACAGGATGACACTGGAGTAGTTCTGCTGGTCCATAATGACTGAACTGGATATTGGTTCTAATCCAGCTCCATCAAAAGAAATACCTCTCAGGTACTTTGGGTAGTGTAAATTGCTGTGTGTGTGTGTGTGTGTGTGTGTGTGTGTGTGTTCGCGTCTGTCTGTCTGTCTCTACCCTGTGATGGACTGTGTTCCATCAAGGAAATTGCCTCCTGTCCCAAAACCAGGTGATTCCAATATGGGCTCCAGACCCTGACCAGGGCAAGCGGTTAAAGATAATGGGTGGATAAGTCTGATATTTTATTTTATTTAGCTTATATCTTTGTTGAAGGTGACAGTTTGTGAGGCTCCTTCTTATGATCTGAAAACAAGCAAAAAGAATCTAACAAGGTCGGTTACTGTTTATACTTTTAGCTTTGCCAGTATGTTTCGTCGGGTGATTTATATGCTGTCTAAGTTTACTTTGTGGCCAGCAAAATCCAGGGAAACGGAGATTGGTCTGTTTGCGCCACTGCGATGCTTTGTAGGAGTAAACAAAAACCAGTCTCCTTCCATTGCGCCAGTGGTTTGTCACGACTTTGCAGCGAAAATCCTGCAGCTGAAACAGCTGGCGACACCAGGCCTCTCACCCGCAGAGTCTTGATGGAGATTAATACAACACAATTTATACCACATTATGAACGAAAGCACACCATTTGCAGAAATGTGCCATTAAATAACTCTACTCTGCAATGATGTTTCTAGAATATTAAATCCATGGGGTTTTAACTCGGTTGTGCAAACATGAGGTTGAGGAACAAAGTCAAGAGCACGTATAACGTACACGTAATAGGGTCTCGTACAATGAAGAACCAGGACAACAGCTTATGGAAGTATTTACCTCTTTCTATACAAAATGTCTGTTTTCAGTGAAATTGTATATATTTTTTTCCAGGTACCGTGGTAATTTTACGGCCACAGCAGTACTCTGCGATTTGCTCTAAAAAGCACACAAAGGCTATGCTTTTTCCATAAAACAAACTATTATATATGTTCCTGGCTTCCCATCACATGACAGCCACAGATCCAATGCCAACTTTTAGAAATACACTGTATAAATGTGGAAGTGTCACCTCAACCATTTCAATCGCCCGAACAGCTTTCGTAACACGAATGCCGTTGCATCGCGGATATTTGGTTTCTCTTGTTTTGCGAGTTGGAGTCGATTGGACACCGACAGCCCCGAAATGAGCCGTTCTTGGTAGTTTAGGTAATAAGTGGCAGAATTGACAAATATTGTAAAATATGTTACTGTTGTAATTTAATTAACATTTTATGTTGGTTAATTTAAAATTTTTCTTCTTCCGGAATCAGGTCTATTGTAGTACCCGCAGGGGTGCAGAATCGCAGAGCAGCTGTGATTTCCATGCCGAGTTGCGTTCGGCCGTGGGCAGGCTGTGTCGGTCCATCCTGGGGTGGGTGCTGTCCCTCCATGTCGAAAAGGCAGACTTGCAATTCCTGTATCGGGGGAGCGCTACTTGTTCGGGTGGAGCAGCAAAAGCCGCCCCGGTGTCTTCATTTCCCCCATCCGGCCCCACAGCTGAGCTGACTGCAGTGTTTTCCCTGTGAAATGATGGCAAAATGACCCCCCCCCCCCCCCATAGTGGAAATTTGCCCAGCAGGGTGATTTTGGGAACAAATGAACCCCATTAAGTGAGGGATGGCTATGTACTCCAGAGTGCAGTTATTGTTTAAGGGTAAACGCTGAAAATGTGAAACGCCCTGTTGAAATCTCGGCCTCGTGGCGCAGGACCCCCTCCCTCAGCCTCCCTCTGTATGGTTTTTATGTGCTTGACTGGGGAGAGGAAGCAATATTCCAGTTGGTGAAACGTGTAGACTGCTGCGAGTTAATGTCGCATGCAGGGCATTGTTGGGCCCCATTTAACCTAACGGTTGACCATAACTGCAAGAGAAGCCAGGTGACAGTTGAGAGAGAGAGAGAGAGAGTCTTTGCCCACCACTGAGCTCCCATAGTCACATCCAGGACCCTGAATTTCCCACATTCAGGCTGTGTGAGTTCTGTCGTGTTGCCAGAAGGTGACACGTCTTCGGCTCTGAACACCTTTCATACTCTGCTCGGCAGACGCTTTCAGATCTTGCGGTTTATCCCTTTCCAGCTGGATGTCTTTGATGAAGCGGTTCAAGCTGCGCGCCTCGCTTGAGGCTACGACAGAGGTCTTTGCACTTGAATTGGCCGCCTTTACGTCTAGGCCTTTAACCTGCAGCTATAGGTATTCCTCATGGAGGAGCCATCCCTTCAGCATGGATCTGAGAATGGCTCCTAATTGTTCTTCTCAGGCCCCCGTTTTGGCAGGTCCATCTTGACTGGTCTCCCCTTTTTTTTTTTTTTTTTGCAGGTACCATTACCTTTGTGACCTGGAGACTAATAACTGCCCTAAGGTGTAGGGGTGAAAAGTTGGGGTCAAGATAGTAAGTGATGCCATCTTAATAGGTCGACCAGTTTGAGTAGTAAATGTCATGGGTGGTGGGGGGGGGGGGTAGACTCTTATGATACCACCTGACCTTTAGGTTTGTGGAATGGGCTTGAGGAGAGAGAGTAGCTGAGCGTGAAATAATTGGCCACAGCCAGCAGGACACGATTCCTCCTTCTCCTCATTTCTTCATCCAGTCTCTCCATCATTAGTTGTCCTGCTTTTCCTTCCTGCTGTTTCATTACACTAATGCACCTGCTGGATGTCATTCACTTGCCAAGGGTTTTTTGTTTGTATGTTTGTCATTCATTTTTCCTCACTGACCGCGTCCCGAGACTCTCAGCGTCGTATCCATTGAGCAGAGGTGTAGCTGAAGCCCCTTGTTTCAGTGTGCAGGCTGGTGGAAATCATGTTCTGCTGGGGTCTTGTGCTCTCTGCTCTCCTCTAAACCCCAAGTTTGATCTTGCACAGTCCAACGTGACTGTTTTCCAGACTCTGTGACCACAGGGAGTGTGTTTTGGCGAAGGGCAAAAGTGTTAACATGAAAGCTGAAGACTCAACAGGTAGCAGGATGGGGTGGTACCAATTTTTTCATCTCCCTCTTAACAACCCAACAAGGGTGCATCTTCCGACTCTTCTCTCCCGACTCTTGGTGTCAAAGTAAAAATCATGTTAAAAACCCCTCATTGTGTGTGTGCGCAAAATCAGTCAAACAAAACAAAACACACGTTGCGCAGGTGTCTCCCCTGGCAAGTTAATGTTGCGATGGCACAGCGATCCCGTGCCATGTCTTCGTGTTCTACCAAAGTTCGTGTGGACGTCCTTCCTGGCGCCCCGGTTTCCTCCCCCAGTCCAAACACAAGTGTTTCATATGGATTGGTGACACTACAAATTTTGAGTGTGTGTATCAATGTGTTCCATCTACGAATGTGAGGAGTTTAGTGCAGCGTGTCTACTGTTGTAAGTCACCTTGGACAAAGGTGTCCCCTGAATACTAGTTAACAATCGCTGTATGTCACTTTGGACAAAAGCTTCCGCTGAATGAATAAATGTCGACCAGTGGCCACATTTGTGATGCAGTCCCTGGCAGCGCTTGATGGTATTTGATGTATGGAGTGTCACCGAAGTGTTTTGCGGCTGAGGACAAAGCGTGTGATCCCATCTGCCACATTGGCCCTGCTACCCAGGCTTCTCTCCTGAGTGTCGGTTGGTCCGTCGCCGCCTCCCTTCTTCCCCTGCTTAGGCCTCCGTAGCACCCTGAGTTCAGCTGTCACCCTTTTTGCCTGAGACACAGTTTAGCTCTTCCGTTTGTTTACCTCTTAATGGCATCTTTTGCCAGCTATCTGACCAAACCAGAAGCTCGTTTTTGACAAGCATGGGGAAGCACACAAAAAAAGCAACCCAAAAAAGGGTTTTATCGCAGTGCCTCAGCAGCCAAGCACCACATCCCTCACCCCGGGCCCACCCAGGAGAGGCGAGTGCTTGTCTGCTTTTTGTGCCGTACCCGACTTTTGTTCTTTTTGCGATGCATCTCCCTCTCAATTAAAATGATTGAAATTGTCAATAGTTACCCCCGTCACCCCCCCTACTCCCCCTGCCAAGTGTCAGGTGCCCCCCCCCCCCCCCCCCCCCCCCCCCCCCCCCCCCCCCCCCCCCCCCCCCCCCCCCCCCCCCCCCNCCCCCCCCCCCCCCCCCCCCAAGGGCCGGGGCCCCCCCCCCCCCCCCCCGCCGCCACCGACTGGCTGGGAAATGTGCGTCACTCAGCCGGGCGGCGCGTTGATTCAGCACGTTGGCCCCTCAGTGCAGAGGTGGGATGGGACTGGGTGGTGGGGGCTGCCGGTGGTGGTGGTGGGGGGGGACTGCAGTGACAGCACAATGAATAAATTGAATAGGCTCCCATAGTAAATTGTCTATCGCTTGTGACAAACGATCTGATGGGAGTGCGGCGGCTTCCGACGTTTTACATCCCAATAGAGCTGTGAATAACCGCCCTATCTCCGCGCGGCTTAGCACAGGCCCTGGCCGCTCAATAATTTATATGGTGTGAAATATTTTCCCCGGCTCAGATCTGTCGTCGAGCTGCCGGTGCCATTTCCAGGGGTGTCCCTGCGGTGCTAATTTGAGGACGCCGACGTGTGCTGATTTCCAAAGACATCACGCTCAAGAAAAGTCCTCCGATGCCACCCCCCTCTCGGCTTTTAGCGTTCCTCTGTTTTAGGTTTTTTTTTTTTTTTTTTTTCCCCTGTGTGTCTGACCGTGGTAGGTTTAAATTTGGGTTTCATTTTCCAGGTGGACAGGTGGTGCAGGATGATTTCTGGGGGGGCGGGGAACCAGACCTAGCAGTGACTCTCTCAACTTCGGAGAGCACACGTTGGGGGACAGCAGTCTGGAGCTGCTGTATGTCTCTGGCTCTCAGAAATGGGGTCCAGTAGCATTGGGCACGGTGAATGTGAGAAAGGGGATTAAAGACCAAAAAGGTCACAGAGTCAGGTACCCCACCTGGTTTGTGCCCACAAACAACGAAGGGTGGACTGATGTACCATGGGGTTAAATCCGCCTCCTTAGCAACCGCTAGGGTTTCGAGGGAAGGGAACTCGTGGCCGTCCTCCACAGACGTCTCCGGGGTGCAAATGCTCCGCACCCTGAGCTGGACCTGAACCCCACGCCCACCAACCAGCCTAAAAGTTATGAGGCCGCAGCATTACCCCCCCGTGCCGCTAAGCAGGTGTATGAAAGGATTCGGTAGTAAGATTTGTCTGTGAAGTAAAAAATACAGCGCAGTTCAGCTGGTAACACTGCTGACTCCCCGCACCCTGGCTATGTGATCAGACACGGGTTCAACTCTGACTCTGCTTGTATTCCATTTGCGTTCTCTCCCCACATTGGCATATTTTTCCTCCCACGGTCCAAACAGTTGCGTTTGGGTTGCATCGTCGACTCTGACTTGCGTGCCTAGCGTTGCAGACAAAGGCGTTCGGCTAACTAGTTACTAGTATATCACTTCTGAGAAAAGCAGTTGGTGAATGAGTAAACGTAAGTGACTTTGCACGGCAGTTTACCTGTGTGAAAGGTGCCTCTACAGGGTGCGGCGCTGCGTGGGTTCAAGGCTCAGGGGTCGTCCATCTCTGCCCGCAGCGATTTGGCAGCAATTCGGCCCGTTTGCAACACACCTCCGAAGTTGCGTTTAATACGTGGAATAGTTTACAGGTTTACGTTTATGTATTGTGACGTTTTGACGTGAGCTCGACTTATTTTGTCTTGCACAGGAGGGAGGGCCAGAGCGCTGTTAATGGGCTCAGTCGCCAGTCTGCTGGGGGGACTTGTTCCGTGCCGCTCCTTTATGTAACACGTGCGGCTTGCAGTTTTGTTTGGATGTTACGCGCAACGGCCTTGTAAAAAACTGGGTTTCTCTCATATTCGGCTCTGATACCAATTATGCAAACTATTAAAAATTAAAGGAGGACAGTCTTTTATAATTTAATCCTAAAGTAATATATTCCATTAAAAATGCAGGAGGGGAGCTTTATAGATGAAACTAGAATTAGTGCCTATCAGACGCTGTCCTCCCTTCATGCACTGGGAATAGAGGTTATCTGTTCATTATTCTAATAGGATGTGACTCTGAGAGCCGGGGCCTCTCCGCAGTACCGGCCAGCCGTGTCGCTCAGCAAATTGGGTGGGGGGCTAAATCAAAACTCAGCTGCGGACTCACTGGGGTGGCCCCCTTTTTTGACCCACCAGAGGATTCAGTGTTTACAAAACACTCAGTCTAAACAAATTAGCCACACGTGTTTTCTTGTGTGCCTTTTTATTTTGCAAGTAAGACAAGAAGCCGGGCACATCACAAAGCTGACAGTCGAACAGAAAGGCGGTTAAACGTATGGGCTTATGAGCGCGAGGTTGCCAGTTACAGCCCCAGGGGGCCTTGCTGTTGAAGTTTATTGTGAATTATTTCATTCTGAATTAAGACGTATAAATGGTTGAGCAGTTAGAAGTTTTCGCTGCTGTAGGGTTTTGGAGCAGAGTAAAGTGGGATGCTCACACCTCCTGTCGAGGTGAGGTTTTCAGGGCCCAAACTGGGACGTCTCAGGCAGAAGATGAGAGACGGTGGGATGATGTACCATGGAGGTTTGTCGGGTTTGAACGCAGTCCTCCCCCATCAGACAAAGGTAATTGGTTCCTGAAAAACCCTTTGTAAGGTGAATTCTTGTATCACCATTAGGTTTAGTAAAAACACTCCGATGTATTCCTGAGCCCCATAATTGACATTCATTTATATTAAAATATCACCGAATGCCTTTGCAACAGCCAGTTATTTTGTCAAATTACTCTACTGAAAACCCCGATAACACTGTAATTTACACTGTAATATCAGTGGATAGTATTTTCCCTTCATTAATATCTCTAATACTGTATGGCTGTCCACCTACTCTTGTTCTGCTCTTTGTACGATATTAAATACTGTACACTTAACTGCGCACAAAAAACATACATATAAACATATGTTTATATGATATATATGGCATTCATTGTTTATTAATTGATTCCTTTTTAATGCAAAAAGCAAGAGAAATCAATGAAATCATTGCTAAAAAAGTTTGTACGTTGAAGGAACTGACATTGTTTGGATTATCCACAGTGCAGTATGCCTAACAGCAATGAAACTTGCAGCTGAAACTAGCAAACAAGGGGTAATGAAGGTTGAGAACTCCATCCATCCATCCATCCGCCCATCCATCATCCTTAACTGCAGCGGTCCGGAGCTCCGGAAATCGCTGGGATAAGAAGTCGGCATGGTGGCTCTGCTTTCCCGTCCCTCACCTGTCATGCAGCGCGCAATATTCAAATTCAGTTTTTTATACGTATAAAGAAATGTTTCATAAATTGTTGTTGGTATTAAACAAAACCATGACCTTAAATTCTTATAAACGAAAATGGACAGGTTGTCACCGGGTATCTGCTACAGTATTACAGTCTTCCAAACTTCCCTTTTAAACGTTACACAATTTCATTGTAAATAAATGCACGGGCGAAGCACCGCGATAATGTTACAGTATAAAATTATATAACAATGACAGTTCTTATCAGACTTTGCACTTCTGGCCGACCAAAGCCAGAGGAAAGTGTAGAACCTGCGATTCTGTCCACATCAACAGCAACGACCCAGAAGACACCAGGTGTTGTCACGGAGAACCAGCTAATAGTGTTTGAAATATACTTTTTTGTGCCTTTCTTTAATTAATGGTGGCGTATATATTCCATCGGTATAGATAATCTCCCCCGAAAGGTCAGAAAGAAGTGGGCCGTGTCGGAGGTTCTTATTTCTAGGGTACAAAGCCAGAAACATGACACTTTAATTTTGCCTGTCAAGGCTGCAGGGGTTAGCAGGTGGCTGAGCAACCTGGGGTATGGATATTAAACTCATAATGTGTCTCGAAAGATCTTCGTTTGTTCGCCTGTGGTCCAGTCTGCGTTTTCCACAGAAACGCATATTAAGACCTGCTTTTTAAGGTAAATCAGGATACTGAATGGCTCAGCAGTTGGACTTGCAAGGGGCAGTGAAAGGATTCAGGTCTCTGGTGGTGCACTTAATGTCCTGGGTTTTGTCTGCGTAATCTAAACTGGGCTTGAGGCTGCAGACACTCGCAGTATAGAGAACGAACCCCCCCCCCACCCAAAAAAAAACCCACCTCTTCGTGGACTAATTTATGCCCCCCCTCCTACCCAGAGATCAGTCAGCAGGGTGAAGACAATTACCATCCTGCTCTCTCATGCTAATATAATCTCTAACCAGACTTTTGGAAGGGAGAAGAAAGAAACAAGTGGAGAAAAAAGAGGGCCAGGCTAAAATGGGTTTTTAGATTAACATTTAATTATTAACAGGACCCTAGTTGAAAAGCCTGGGGTCAGGAGTGAGTGTGTGTGAAGGAGGCGGGCGGGCGGGCGGGGGTGGGGGGGGTATGCGGCACGGCGTGGAGGTGAGATGAGAGGATGCCGAAGGTCGCGTATTCGCCGCCACCCCCGGCACAATGTCAGGATGAGGAACAGACCGCCCCCCCCCCCCCCCCCCCCCCCCCCNAGATGAGAGGATGCCGAAGGTCGCGTATTCGCCGCCACCCCCGGCACAATGTCAGGATGAGGAACAGACCGCCCCCCCCCCCCCCCTTCTGCAGCCATGTGCTGGAATTTATAGAACAGCCTCTCGCCATTTTTGACAGGAGCAAAGGAGTTATTATAGTCTTTATCCGCTCTAATTAGTGGGCCTTGGCAGCGAAGCTTGTTTTGAGCGCAGGAAAGAGCCGCTGCGGTGACTCAACGCTCTCTGTGAGCCGACGCTTCTCGCTCCGTCTCTTTTAGGAGGAGAGTAAGCGTTTTCCGGGAAACGAGGGTGCGCTTTTGCGTTTGGTCGGGCTCGCGCCGGCCGCGGACGGCTCCGCGGCCGTCTGGCGCGAAGACTGGCCGATCTCGAGGAACCCGGTGCCCCCCCCCCCTTTTTTTTCCTTTTTTTAATAAAAAACATTAATTAAAGAAATTATTGTGCAACGTCACCTTTTTTTTTTTTTGGTGGACAAAGACGACGAGCGTGCGTCGAGGAATGCCAACGGTGGGAAAGTGAGGCCGAGCGGCCAGAGGAGTCGTTCGTCTGTCAGGAGCTATTTTGTTCATTATTAGGGGCTAATCCAAGGTCAGCTGCCTCGCACATACAGGGCCATGTGGGGGGGCGCCGAGACCACTGACTAACTGTCGGTTCAGGGGACTGACGCATCCGCAGGCGCTGTGCCGACATGCTGTCTTTGTGCCCAGGGCTCAGTTGCACCTGTTTGAATCTATATTGACACATTTTAAATATGTTGGAGCTGTTAAACTCTTGGTTTACGAACTGGCATCCAAAGCAACGTCTTATTTACTGGTGAAATGCATGTGTCTCCAAAGCAACTTAGCGTTAAGCTGCTTATAATAATTTGTCATTTTATACAGCTTGGTAATTTTTACTGTATTAAATCAGGGTAAGTACCTCGGTCAAGGTTACTAGAACAAAAGGTGGGATTCGAACTTGGGTCTGTTCATTATTCTTTTTGAATCTAAAGGTGCCTGTAAACACTATGCCACCCGTTGCCGCTTTAAACCGAAAACCTTTCAGGAACACAGCGACTGTTAAGAACTGTTTCTGATTAACTTTCCTCGAGTACAAGGGTGACTTTTGTCGAAACCTCAAGTGAACTACAAATGCTCTTAACGTTACTCCGGGTCTGAGATCTTTGAAAACGTACATTTCTGCCCCAGCGTTGCATAACACCTGGTTGTAGTGAATAAAATGTAAATGTACGTTTTTTTTTTTTTTTTTTTTTTTTTTTTTTTTTACGAT
>UFQX01000286.1:955661-982623 GCA_900497675.1 Arapaima gigas
TATTTTTTTTTTTTTTTTTTTTTTTTTTTTTTTTTTTTTTTTTTTTTTTTTTTGCACGATGGAGCCAGCAGGTTGTGTAGAGCTTAGAGCTATTGTGTTGACCCAGGTTTGAAGTTTGCTCCTGCTGTATTACATTTGAGCATTTACATTTATTCGTTTTGCACATGCTTTTCTCCAAAGTGACGCAGAGCAAAACTTTTTACCACGAATCGCTCCTGTGTGGGGGGCTTAAAACGGGTAAATCATTACAAGAAGCTTTGTTTAGATACGTAGCCATTATAAGTCACTTTGGAGTAAAACACTAAATAAGTGAATAAATAAGATTGTGTCCAGTTTTATGGGTCTTAAAACCGAACACCTTTTAATGGTAAACAAGCGGGGGCTCGGAGGGGTCAACCTACCAAAATTCTTGGCGGAGAATTGATAAACATGGCGAGGCCACATTCTGCGATAAGTGTCTCCCCTGCTGCCGGTGTCGCAGAACTTGAGAGCGACTTCATGTCATTACCGCTTTTTCACTTTTTTCTCATTATTAGAAGGTGCCAGGACCTTGCGGATATAAATAGGAGATAAGAGGAGATGTCAGATAAACTTAGCAGGTGGGATTCCCAGGAGACCATTTCAATATGAACATTAATGATGGAAACTTTAAAGTGGAGGTATGAAAACGGAGTGGCAGAAAGTTGCAGGGGTGTTAGTGGGGGGCAGTGGGTATGAAAAGTTGTTCTCTGTGGTTCAAGGTCACCTGCTTGCTCCTCTGTCACATGCCATGTGCTTATCACGGGAACGCGGATGTATGTGTGTGTGTGTGTGTGTGTGTGTTTGTCCTACTCCCTTTCTCTTTCAGCTGCTCTGTGTGTGTGTGTGTGTGTGTGTGTGTGTGTGTGTCTCACTTAATGTGTTCTGTCAGTGTGCTTAGCTTCCAGTGTACCACATTTCTTCTACTCTGGAAGTAATTAGGTTAAGCAGAAGTCCCATGGTGTCACTGTTCAGACGTGTTCCTGTGCTGTTGGAAATGCAGATTCGTGTGACGCCTCTCCAGGTGAATTTAACTTGACAGCAACTGGACAGAAACGTCAGAAGCGTAAATAAGGCAGCGTGTGTAGGATGCATTCAGGGTGGGTAAGAGCTAGAAGGCACGATGCGGACGTGGCTGGGCTAGTAAAGTACGAAGAAAGGAGCTCCCACCACCTGATCCCAGCTTTTGAAGGCGGTCTGCGGTGTGGCGGTAACAGCGACGGTGACACACTGAGCCAAGTAGAGCATCGTCCATCAGAGAATCATTAGACCATGTTTATGGAGACTTTGTGTTCCACAGACGCTCATTGTGGGACTGGGAGGAATACAGATCAGGTGTGGTTATGGGATGAAATTTGCTTTGGCGACTGTACACTGGCTTTCTTAGTTCCTCTTAGCTACCTTTTATGAACTCCAGAGATAAAAAATAAAGGGCTTTGGAGGTTAATCAAGTGGCTTTTATGGAGGGATTTATTTCTTTACCAGAGCTGTGTTAAAATTGCCAGTCTTCATCTGCATTGTAACAAGGTTCTCTCCAAGGGATGAACATCAGCGCTAAACCCAAAGTGCTGCCTTTTTCAGATTGTGTTGAGGACCACTTCACTAATATTTCCACACAGACCGACATCTCGACCACACCTCATACCTAACGGTGCCACTTTGTACCCGCTGTTCTTCTAGAGATGTCACTGAAAGGACAGCGATATGGACTTGATCAGTTTTCAGCTGCTCAGAATGGAAGGAAAGTTCTAGTCTATTGTATGTGTTGACCTGGACAAGGACTAAGCCTGCAGAGCTGTGACGGTACTTGTCCCATTTGCGCTGGGGTTTCACCGCTTGTCGGATATTAGGAGGG
This sequence comes from Arapaima gigas, assembly GCA_900497675.1. Lineage (NCBI taxonomy): Eukaryota > Metazoa > Chordata > Actinopteri > Osteoglossiformes > Osteoglossidae > Arapaima > Arapaima gigas. The sequence continues at coordinate 957,535 of UFQX01000286.1, forward strand.
AACGAAAATATGAGCAGTAGCTCTCAAAGGGGTTATGTACACAGTGTAGTGGATTTCTGACCGTGTCTCAGACTCCCCAGGAAGAACCAGGTCACAACGGCGATGGTTTGTTTTTGGCGCTCGCTGAAGGTGGACACAACCGAAAATAAATGCTTCTGTTCACTTAAGATGTAGTTTCCCTCAGTATTGGCTGAGAAAAGGCTGTGCCTTATGTTTCAAAAGTGGAATTAAAATTGGAATTAAAGCAAGTAAAATGGTAATTTTGCTTGGCGGAAACATTCAACACCGATATCATTAAACGCCAATCCACGGCGGTCCAGAACCTCTCACAGAAGCAGAGGCTGGATGGATGGATGGGACACCAGTTCATCGCAGGGTGACCGTGCACACATTCACACACTGCACATCCACAATTTAGAGTGACCAGTCACTGAGAATCACGTGTCTTTGGACTATGGGAGGAAACCCGAGCACCCTGAGAAAACCCACACCGATACGGGATGAACACGCAGACTCCACACAGATTTAGCCGGATTCGAACTCGCGCCCTGTGAGGCACCGGCCCCGCTGCTCTGAGTCCTTTATTAAAACATAAAATGTTAAAATAAATAAAAGGAACAGCACTAAAAAAATGCCCCTAAATAGACATATGCACTTTAGTGTTAAATTCATACAATTGCCAGCGTAGAAAGACTGACCTATTTATACAGCCAGCGGGACCAGGATTTAAATCCAGGTCCTCCATGGCTCAAACCAGTTACCTTCATGTTCCCATGAGCTCCTTTCCACTCCGTGGCTCAGAGGGACACGGATGTTATCGGCTGATCCTTACGAGGGGCTTTTGGGTGGCGCTGGGTATCGGTGGTTGTGAGACTCAGTGGGACTGGCAGGCTGGTGTGAAACGGTAACTTGACCCTGTGCCAGTCAAGGAAAGCGTGCAAATTGATGATGTTTAACTAAGTTGCGAGCTGGGGGGGCATTTTCTTCCTGCAGTTTTTTCAGTTAAAGTTAGATGTTAGAGTGGACAGCAGGTGGCCTAGCAGCTACCACCTCTGCTCGTGGCCCAGTGGAACCCAGGTTTGAATCCCAGCAGTACTTCTGGGTACTGTACTGACCCTGAATTGTTCCAGTAAAAATGACCCACCTGCGCAAAGAGGTAAACCAGCGCAAGCTGCTTAGGACAAAAGCTCCAGCTTAGATGAGTAATGTTTCAGAATAACTGTAGCGTCTCAACAAAGTAGTTTTACTCTGCAAAAGTAAAATTGCTTCAGTTGTTTGATGCTCAGTCGCACAGTGGGTAAAAGGGTTAACAGAAACGTCGTGTTTTATTGTATTTTCCACTGACACTCGGTAGGCTTTAAACAAACCGCTCAGTTTTGAAGATATTTCTGATTCAGAGGCAGCGTCTGAAGCGGCCTCTGTTATCTCCTGCGTGCATCAAACGGACTCTTGCTGTGCGGCTTCTCGATACCCCTTTGTTATTTGAAGTTTTTCCGCTAGTCCCAGCAGTGTTCTGTGCTTAGAATGGGAACAAGAAGCCAAAAAGTGACAAACACGCACAAAAAAAAAACACAATGAACAAAACGGTGGGAACAGCAGTGCCGCGGGGTTCGAATATTCAGCGAATCAATGGGGAAGAATGGGCCTTTGTTTTTCTGTGGCGTAATCCGTGAAGCAGGCCTGATCTGAGGCTGGTTGTCCGATCGCTTTGCCGAAGGGCCTGCCGTGCCAGACGCGTAGACCTGGAGAAGGGAGCTCTAAGGGTCCACATGCCCGGATGTCCGCAGATTAAGGTGCTGTCCTGCTGTGCTCCGTTTCTACCTGGGAGTGCTTCATGTGTAGACCCATGCTGTGAGAAGACATGGCAGCTGAGAGTTGTCTTTCTGAACTGAGATGGTGTACGTTGTACAGGCAGGGCAGGGGGAAGTCCTTATGTGAGGCTACTGCAGCGTGAGCAGCACTCAACTTGCACACTTGGAGACAGAAATCCTACCCCCCATGTTACCTACTAACACCTCACCAAGCTTGATGGAACTCACTCACTCATTTGCACAGTTACGCCACCCTCATCCACATCTGGGTTGCCGTGGTCCAGAGCTGATCCTGGAAGCGCTGCGTGGAAGGCTAAGCAAGGGTACGTCCTCATTTGGATTCCAGTCTGTCAAGATGGAGCTCTGCTTTGAATTTACTGTAGGCTTTGAATAGGTTCAGTTAGGAGTTGTGGGCTCGTTGAGACGGGGTGAAGATAAATCATGCAGTAGAATTCTACAAAAGTTTCTTTCGTCCAGTTCGCCCCCCCCCCATACTGGTAGTTTGCCTAAGGGAGTTGCCAAAATCCAGGTTATTCCAGTGTGCATGTCAGCAGGGAGGTGAGAGAAAGAATCTTCTGGATGTTGTATTGGAAACATCAGCAAGATCTGCTGACTTGTATAATGTGCTGAGATGAGTTGGAAGTTCTCATAACTGGTGAAGTTGCTGGTGAAGGTAAACTCTCACAGGCAGTGATGAGAATCATCTATATTTTGGGCAGTTTCAAGTCCACTTTCTGCTGCTGCTGCCAAAGTCAACCAAGCATGTAGTGCTAGCAGTGGAGACCTGCATTTCAGAGGGGAGAGAGGTTGAGTTGAGTGTCATCAGCATAGCAATATTATTAAATGTCATAACAGGAGTTGACAGATACAGGATGTTTTGTGTGCAGTAAGAAGAGGTCCTAGCATCGATCCCCCTGGAAGCCATCTAGCTCCGCTCAGCGGTGAAGAGAAAGAGCCAAACCAGGACACTTGGTAGAACCTGTCAGAGGTCCAGTACGAACCAAATAAGCATGGAGACAATACTACCTCGAGTGTCTCCTAACAAAAAAAGAAGCAAATCCGGGTGTAAGACGAGGCAGGAATGATAGTCTTGGTGATGGAGAAGAAGAGAAAGTTGAGGGTTTAAATAGCCGTTCGCTGCAATAAATCATTAAACGGAGAAAACCTTCTGCTGTAATAATGCACTTTCAAAGTCGTGTTCAAAGATCTAAACTCTGAACTCTCAGCGTTTTCAACTTTTAACTTGAAAAGCCCAAAACATTTTCCTTAGTGGAAAAAGGACGCGCCTGACGTTTTTAGTAGTGGCTCCACTTCTTCTGTACACTTCCACATCCGTGGAGCACAAAGGGAAACTGCTCATCTGGATTCCTCTTGTGTCCATGTTCCATGTTTCCTCCTCCCCCCAAGCTGGGTACATATGTTTGTTATCTTGCCTGGCTCATCTCAGTATAGTGTGTGTGTACTTAGTGTGTCCGTTTTTATAACCTGGCCATTTATGACCTCCTCATAATTGCCCTATTTACTTTGACGGAACAAGGGTTCCTTGAGACCACAAACAGGGGGGCTGAAGTGTGGAAAAAGACCTTTGTTTCCCTTGCCAGGGCCAGGATTAAGCACCAGCACGCCCTTCCTCGGCACGGCAGCGAAACACCGGCCAATACTGCCTGCTTTCTGACCCAGCCACACCCCTTAGTCGAGGCCACGGCTCGACAAACGGAACGGCGTGCGTTAGAAAAGCAAGCCAGCGTGTCAGGTTCACAGAGCCTTCGGCAAATGACTTTGACCCCCCCCCGAGTTGCACACCGGAGTTCTCGCCCCGGCGCCGTCCCCGGGACAACGGCCTCCGCGAAGTTTAAGGGGGAAACGGTTGTAACCCTTGAAAACAAACCACAAGCCAACCAGGAAGAGCGCGTGCTTCTTCTGCCGTCAGCACTGCAGAAACCGGTCTGACGGCATAGATGGTTAATTCAAACAAAATCGGCCCGAAATAAAGGCACTCGGTCACAGTTTGATCGCCGCCAATCCCAGGGCTGCACCCTTGCCCAAACCCTGCACGGGGCGCCACGCCCAGGTGGNAAAGCGCACATCCGTGCGTCAGCTGCGGAGATGTTATTCCACCTTCCCGTCTCCTCCTTTCTCTTGCTTGGCCGAGACTGTTAAAAGTGGACTAGGAAGAGCGCGTGCTTCTTCTGCCGTCAGCACTGCAGAAACCGGTCTGACGGCATAGATGGTTAATTCAAACAAAATCGGCCCGAAATAAAGGCACTCGGTCACAGTTTGATCGCCGCCAATCCCAGGGCTGCACCCTTGCCCAAACCCTGCACGGGGCGCCACGCCCAGGTGGGTTCCTTTTCCTGAACGCTGGGCTGGTGTGTGTGTCATCCCTACCTGTTACTGTACCTGGTCAGCTTGCAAATTTATTGTTGGCCACAACAGTCATGCTCAGTCATGTGGGCAGAGAGACGTTACTCCACCACAGTTCCTGTCTGCTGGGGTGGCTTTAAATCAGAGCAGGGAGTATAAATAAATAAAAACAAAGCAGGATGAAGAATGAGCGAGGAATAATGGAAAGCAATAATACCAGGAAGAGGTCTTTTTGGTTTATTCCTTTAATACGGGTCAGCGACATTAGCCACTTTTCCCTGCTGGGAAAGCAAACAGAAATGGAGTGTTGTGGACTTTCTCAGCGTTGTGTTTTTTTTTTTTTTTTTTGAATGAAAGGACGGAATAATGCCGTGAAGCTTGGTTGTTTGTTCTGCTGGATCTCCTGTTTGGTGGGTGGGGTGGGGTTTGGCAAGGGAGGGGGCACTGCAACTAAGCTGTTGTTCTGTTCCCAGTGTGGACCAGTTAGCAACAACCGGGGTCTTCCCAGAATTAATGCTTGTCTTTGTTATTTCTTCCTTAGCTCTGTGCGTGTGTGTGTGTGTGTGTGTGTGTGTGTGTGTGTGTGTGTGTGGAGGGAAAACTGGGATTAACTTCCCACCGTCTTTACCCTGGGCTGGTTTGCTCTGATGAACTGGCTGTGTATTTTTAGCGGTTGTTTATAGATGGGGTAGAAATAAAGTCGGGGGCGGGGGGCATTGTGCCAGGCAACTCCTAATGGGTTCTTTTCAGAATCCCCCCCTCCCCCCCCATTCAGTCTCGGTGGCGGGGGGATAGTGGGGTCGGATTGGGGGATTAGGGGGCTGCGGCAGTGTCTTGTTAAAGAAACACAGAGCATGGGGAGTGGAGTGTGTAGATTGGATTAACTTGTTTAGGCTTATTAAGGAGCGGCCCTGTGGCTTGTTAAAAGGGCTGGATTCCACGCTTGCTGCCAGTTGCTATTCAATTAGGGTGCCTGGCCCCTCCCACCATTTGCCCTGGGCCAATGGCAGAGTTCGGATGGCGACGTTCCTGCTGGGAGATGGTGGAGCGTGACGGCACAGGTGACATAACCCTCCGCCTCGGATGTCCTGACGGACCCCACCTAACCTCCCCCGCCCTACCCCACAACCACACGTTACTGGTACCCCCACCCCTGCATTAGATCGGGACCGAAAGTCCCTCGTCTCGATTATTTCCTCCTCTTCTGAGGATGTTATCGCTGCAGTTGGCCCCTGGGATCAAGAGATGGGTCCCGTGACTGCGGCTTCTAGAAATCCATTCAAGTGCGAGCTGACCCCCCCCCCCCCCCCCCCCCCCCCCCCCCCCCCCCCCCCCCCCCCCCCCCCCCCCCCCCCCCCCCCCCCCCCCCCCCCCCCNGCCCCCCCCCCCCCCCACCTTCCTTCGGTTTATACACGCCGTGTGTGTCGATTTCACAGCGTGTTAAAAACGGGTTCGGAGGGAAGCGAGCGTGCAGTCAGCGCTCGTGTTTTTGGGTGCTACTTGTGAGAAAGAGGGTTAGCTGAACTTCTTTAACATCTTCAGCAGTTCCCCCACACAGGATAACTCTCAAGTAAAGGTGCTGGAAACAAGGTATATACTGCTTTCCTAACGCGCTCTGACCAACGTGCCGAATGATCTTGTCCACTGGAGACGCACATTTCTACTCCTTGTTTGGTCATATTTATGGCACCTTTGTGCAAGACAAGTTAAACTGGGAGTTGCTGCGCTGATCGACGTTCAGTTACGTACCCATTCACACAACTGGACAATATAACCCGTACTTTCACACAAAAGGCGATGCGGAGTCAATAATTCACCTGAGTTGCACGTCTTTGGACTGGGAGGAAACAAAGAAAAACAAGGAGAACATCTGAACTTCACATGAGCTGAGCAGGGATTGAGACCACATCCAACACAGCAGCCAGGTACCGGGAGGCAACAGTACTACCTGCTGTGCCACCAGGCACTTGGTTTGAACAGCCGGTGCAAACCCTACATAGGAGTAGATTCCAAATGAATGTGACGCCTCCATGTCTGTAACCACCACGCTAGCAGCTGCTAACACGTCACCACGTATGTGCGTGCAGTACGTGATGTTCGGTTGCTGTGCTGTTGCCGGCGGAGCGTTTTGCCTGGCCGGAGTTCATTTTGGGTTGAAGAGCTGCGATTTGTCACCCCATCCGGCCGAGTGACCGCCAGCAGAGCACCGTAGCTGTGGGACCGGGGACCCGGCGCAGCAACAAACAAGCGGGGCCTCGTCTCTTCCCACTCCTGCTCTCTTAAAGGCAGTAATAGGAGAAAATTGGTTTTTGGAACAGAGTTAAAAAAAAAAAAAAGTGGTTTCTTTCAGGGAAGGAAAATGCCTTTCAGGATGCATTTGCCGAGCACCAAATGGAGAATAATGGAAGGTAGTTACACAATTGTCTTTCATTTTTAGATGGGGTGGTGTGGCGGCATTCCCCACGAGAGTGGGCTTTGGTCTCTATTCTCTCGGTTTGGCGGCCCCCTCCTCCACCTCCCACACCCGTAACCCCATAAATGCTCCGCAACGGAAGGCTGCTTGTGAAATTAGTATCCTCACAAAATGGAGACAGAGAGGCTTTTAGCTTGTGAATAGTCAATAATTAGACGAAAGTGGCTGCGTGATTTGTGGCTATGTGCACCACACCGGGGGGGGGTGGGGGGGAGATGTCTCTTCCCGCTGTGGGTGCCGGGCTGGAATCGGATGCGTCGGGATCCTCGTACCTCTCGTCGCCTCGCCGGCTGATACCGCCAGGGCTGGCGTTTGGAAACTTGAATCACGCTGCATTTATAAAGGCGATGCGAAGGTCGGGAGAGAACGCCGTTCGCCAAACGCAGGTGTTGCTTAGAATTTATATTTTAATCGGATATTGTACCCTCGGGTTTTGTTTTATATATATATTTTTTTTAAAAACGTGTCCCAATTTGCTTTCATTATTTCCTGCTTGAATGGTACTTCGCACGGCAGGGGTGGTAGCGGTTAGGGCCGCCGCACTGTTTCTCACAAGATCTGGGTCTGAACCCCAGCTCCCGCTGTCATAGCCTCGGAAAGCTGAGTTGCTTTGGCGAAAATTACCCACTTATATATAAATGGCTGAATAATTTCAGCAGCTCATCCCTGTGACTTTGGACAAAAGAATGAGGTAAACTAATAAATAACCATTCTTGTGCACGTTTTCTGTTGTTTGGAAGGCGCCGGCGCCCAACGTCTAACATCGAGTCCGGAAAGGGCCCGTCGTTTTTCTCCCGTTCCCATTTGTTTCCGTTCGGCGCTCCATCGATTGGACATCCTTGCGTTTCTGGCCGCTGCGTTTGAAAATGTTAGTAAAGGTTTTGGAAAGATCTCCCAAAGTGTCCGTGTTAATAATGCAGACTTGGTGATTTACTACTGTGCTGCTGGCAGACTCACAGCAGCCGTCGTTCTCCTGGGACGCAAACCCAGTGCGCTGTGCTGGTCCTGCTCTTTACCTAATAGACTTCACCCCCCCCCCCCAAATCCCCACTCCCACACACCCACAACTGGATGCGTTCCTCCGCTTCCGTGCTTTTTATTTCTGGTGTTCGCTTTTATTTATGTGTCCAGTGACAAAAAAAAAAAATTTATATGGTGCATTTAATAAATGCTCCATTTCTGGTGAAAAGAACGCCCGAATAGGCAAAATTATGGCCGCCTTGTGTGGGGCGGCGGTCCGTTAACTCATAATTATTGTAATAGCTTTCTTTCATATTAAAATGCTAATCTTTAAAGCAAAATAATAGATTGATGGCAGGTGGCAGCAAGCCACTTCTATTTGCATATAGTGGTTCATGCAGAAAGTAAATAAGACAGGACAAACGGGTGACTTGGGGGGGGGGGGGGGGGGGATTTTGGGGGGGGNCCCCAGTCCTGCAGTGATGAGATCAGCCCGATCGGCTTCCACAGATTCACAGTAACTCCACTCCGCTCCACACTCCCCCCCCCCCCCCCTCCCCGGGGGGGTTGGGGGGGGGGGGGGGGGGTAATTTCGGGATAATCCTGTGTGTGCGATGCCTTGAGACAGCAGGCCTGTCAGGAGGGGAGGACCGCATTTAGCAGCATTTTTTGTCTAAGAGCAATGCGACTGACATCCCTGCAAATTGTATTTTTTCGTATTGATGAGCACAGCAGAACAAATGCAGCGGCGGTATTGACATGCAGCCCCCCCCCCCCCCCCCCCCCCCCCCCCCCCCCCCCCCCCCGGGCCCCCAAGGCCGGTCACTGCCCGCACAAGCCATTGATCTGGGTTATAATTCTNCCCCCCCCCCCCCCCCGCCACCACCACCACGTTCCACTTACCTTTTGTGAGGACACTATTGTGTAGAGAGATTGTTGTTTGCAGTGTATGGAACCTGCAAGCCCTCGTGCATTTTTTTTTTTTTTTTGTGAGTTCCGGGTCTGCAAAGCAAACTTTTTTTTTTGTTGAGTGTGCATGACTGCGACATCCGGCCGGCCCCCCGCAGTCAAGGCAACCGCCCTCGTTGCCGGTCCCCCAGGGTGGTGACGGGGTACACAAGTGGGATTTATGGTTCGCTGGGAAACTGATTATCACCATCATGGCCCCTGATATAGTGTTGGTGTTGCCTGTGTGCAGTTCTTTCTCACATGTGTACACACCCACACACACCTCGTGCATTTTCCTCTGAGATTAATAAAGTTCTCGTCTATCTGTCGGTCTCTTTTTCCATAGCAACACGTAAACACCAGTGCCGCTCTCCCGAGGAATTGACCGCCTTCCTAAGCGATGGCTTTGCTGCTCTTCGAGGCCTTGCGGTGTTTTGCTCAGTAGTTGCAGCCGTCATTCTCGACGTGGTGAGGGGTGTGGGTGGACCTTGAGCCGCGCTGGGTTGGTGAACGGCGTGACAAATCCGCCGGTGAGTTGCTGTCCTTTGTGGATTGGCAGTGCCAGGAGCTGCCAGTAGGGGAGACCTGCGCTTGACAAGTGTGTTTTTCAGATGTGCCGTGCAGCCGCAGGTGTGCATTAACATGCCGAAAGAACGCTCCTCAGAGCGGTGGCGCAGGTGTGGATCGGCATGCCGCTGGATTGTGGGTACGTGTGAAACGCGGCCGAGGGCAGCGGCTGGGCAGTCTGACTGTTCTTTACGTGGGGCAGGAGCGAGGAGACGACTGGTTAAGGTTACGGCTGAGTGTCATTAAAACGTTTCTGGACTTTATGCTGGGGAAGGTTCTTTATCGCCGGGCTGCTTTTTTGACACATTGGAATGAGGGCCGGTTTAGGTGTTGAAAATGTTGAAAAAATGTTCTTTTGGTTTCTGTTGTTCTGTTAGTTTAAAAAAAAAAAACAAATCCAGCAAACCTCGGAAAAGGTTTCTGATGATGAAAAATGAACACTGTCTTTAAAATAGTGGCAGTAGTTACTTAAAACTTAGTTACCAGGCCAGTAAAAGAGCGACTGAAATTCTATACTTTAGTCAGTTCAGTTTAACTGGATGTGAACTGTGTCGTTCTTTCAATACGCAGGTAGTTCAGAGTGAGTTGGAGCAACAGCAGCACAGTAGGAATCCCTGGGCACCAGGATATGAAACTTCACCCTGGGTGTGATGCCAGTCCTTTGCAGGGTGGCCATACACATGTTGCCAGCAATTTGCAATGAGCAGTTAACGTGAAGCGTGTGACTGTGGAAGGGAACGAGAGCACACTGAGGAAACCCACTCAAGACACGGGGAGAACATGCCAACTCCACACAGGCTGAGCTGGGTTCAGATCCATGCCTGACCTGCCCAGGCACCGGGAGGCAACGGCGCTACTTGTTGCGCCACCAAATCTCTACTCCTTTTCACCAAAACCGCCTGCAAGAAGAGCCATTCGCCAGGATGCCAACACCTGAAGCTGGAGTGATAATAGAAATTGTTTTGTGTGGAAAAACAGCTCTTAAAACATTTTTAAATTAAGGTGTTATTTGCTGTATAACCTGACGCAGCTTTATTCCATGTATTATATTTTGCATCATTACTGTCTGATTTTAGTAAGCGAGGCACCTTGCGGAGATCATTCAGCCCTTGGACACTAGCTTCTGCTCCACAACCTTTGGTAATGACAGCTAGCGGGGGGAAAAAGAACTAAGTCCAACCCTAAACAATTAAATTCAACTAGTCAGACATAATCTGTTATATTGACTACAACCTGCTGAAAAATTGCAAAGGTATCCTTAAAACATAAGGCTACGTATGATCTTAGGTGGACAGCGTACTGAGCTGTCGTCGGAATGTTGGAGATCGGGATCTTAATAGGATGAGGAAGTTTGGGGTGCGAAGTGCAACGATGAGAAGTGTTGAGATGGGAGATCTTTGGATGTCGGAAGCATCAAGAGTGAGATACATCTTTAGAGCTGACGCCTTTTCGTGTGTTTGGTTGCCCCGCAGGTTGGACTCAGCACCCCCCTGCTGTAGCACCTTGCCTTGGCCTGCCATGTTGGCCTGTCTGCAAAGAAGGCAGAATCCTCCTGCACAGCACCTGGTGTGTGCCAGCAAGACCCTGGAGGCCCCGCAACCGCCTAGCCGGAAATGTGAGTACGGAACCCAACTTTGCTCTGCTCGACTAACAGCGTTAAAGATTGAGTTTCTGTGCTTAAATCTCATCTGACTGTATTATACCCCAAGATACCCCAAGATACGTCAGTTGAGGTTATGAGACTTCAACTTTACAGGTAGTTTCGTTTCAGTCGTCCTCCTCGGCTTATCGTCGACTTCTCTGAATTTACGAGGACTGAATTTGGGTTTTGCGTGCTTCCTGTCAGGCACACGGCGCGAGACTAACGCCACGATGCCTCGCGGTTACCGTTTGGCTCGTACCTTAAATTCTCAACCTCCGATACCCCTTTTTGCTTAGCTTCACCTGCTATGTTCTCAGCTGTCATGGCCCCTGTTGTGCAAACCGAGTGCCATTTGTTTCGATCGATTTCCGCTATCTTTACTGTTCCGTGTTTGTATTAAATATCGAATCGATATGTAGTATCACGTGCATGTTGTGTTTTGTGTGCACTTTAAGTGTGTGATGTGTAACAGCTAAAAAAAAAGCTGAATAAGTGCAGATAGACAAACTATTATTGCAACTGCAGAGAAACTGCCTTCTGTATGGGTTTTTTTTAAATGATAACCACTGTTAACTATTGAAATACCTGTGAACATTTTAGTATCTGCTGATATTTTAGTATAAATGGATGTGAGTTTTAGGGCTCAGGAACGCACGATCATCTTTACCACTGAAACTAGTTACATCTTTGATTTATAAGAATTCACCTTACGAAGGGATTTTGGGACATGTGACTGGTTATTCCAAAAAGTACTGGGAACCCCCCCCCCCCACCACCACCACCACTGGGGGTGTCTTCAAGGGTCAGGGAGTGGCTCAGACACCTGGCACTTAAACAGGATACTTAACTGGACATGTCCGAGTAAATACCTGACTGTAGAGGAGTAGAAATGAGTAAAATGGAGCATTTTAAACCTGTACGAGTCTTTGGCTAAAAGCGTCTGGTAAGCAACCAGATTTGGACTGGGGTCAAAGACACAGCCAATGCTGCAGGAGCCGAGGGACAGATTTGTACTGTAAAGATAAATGGGTGGTCTATCCAGTAAGTAGGTAAAATGGCTTCAAATTAAAGTGTCTACTAGGCAACTATTACTGTGGGTTGTGGATGGAGTAAAATTATAGAGACCACCGCATCTGCACCATGCGGGCAGTGTTTGGGGCTCTCTGATCAGCAGAGAATTTTCCTGGCCTGCGTGAAGAGCTTAACACGCCGCAAGTCATCTAAAAAGCATGAAAACACAAAGCACAATAAGGACCCTGGGAAGATGCAGACTGGACCACCATTTAGCCACTCTAATGCATCTTCCGTTCAAACGCTTCTTTTGGTGGGCTGACTTTTGCAGGCAGTCAGGCTGTCCCGTTTAGGCTCTAAAGCCCAGCCAGAGGGTCTTAAAACATTTACAATGCGGAGGCCACCAGACATCCAGCGAGTGGTGTTTCAAGAAAGATTGGTTGCAGAAGATTCTCAGTAACAATGCGGAATACAGAAATTCATTATTTGCCACCCTGAACCTTAAATTAATGTGACACTGCAAGCGTACCCCTTTGCGACCCCTTTAGAATGTCCCGCTATGGTCTGTGGAACTTGCTGATTCCTGGCGTGTTTCGGAGATGTCCAGAAAGGTCATGCCGCAGGCAGCCGACTAGAGGACTCACCTGCGAATAAAGAAGTGTTGGGGGGGGTCATGTGCTTCACCTTCGCTCAGGAGAAGCTAATAAGAGAGACAGCGTGCGGCCTTGTCCGCCTCGTCGCCGTCACGTCCCTCGGTCGGAATGCGACACTTTGCCCGTTGCCCTCGGTGCGGTGAAAGGCTCAATAGAGATCTGGACAGGGGTTTGTGCTCCCTCTCTCTCTCCTTCAGTCTCTTTTCTGTTTAGGCCAATTACCTCCCACCCTCCTCAGCTGCTGCCTTCAATAGGAGAAATAAGGACAAGTTATCCACTCTCTGTGTAGTTTGTATTCAGGCAATCGTGGGCGCTTTTGGACGAGGGGGAGCTGGAGCTGAAAAGGGTCTGGCGGGAGGGAGGAGGGGGTTCGGCCGGGTTCACTAATGAGGTTGCAGTGCGGCTTCCACCGGAGCGGGCAGACAGGCCGCCCACAGTTCCCTTAATCGATCCTCTCCCACGGATTTCTGCAGGATTAGCCCACTTCCTCAGCAGCCTTTATAGAAAGGCGCCAATAGGGCTGCAACTGATGGAGAGGAAGTGTTTCCTCTCTCCCCCGGCCACCCCAGTCACACACACCAGTTAAAACGCTGATTTGGGGCCCAAGGCGGAGGGGGTCGCAATGACGTCGTCAGAGAATAATACACATTTTCCTTTCCGCATCAGTCAAATCGCGAATTCTTCATATCGACTCCTGCCGGGGGCTGGATCTACCTGCAGAAATACGAAACGGCAGATATCGGACTTGGCCGGGCAACTGTTCTCTCTCTGTGCTCTTGGTGGCACCCAGTCCCCCCAGTTCGAATCTGCAACGGGGGGTAGGGCTCGGGAGGCACTACCTGGCAGCAAGGGAGGGGTGGCCTTTTGCATCTGCCACGCTTAGCACAAAAGCTAGCGGCCGCCACGGAGAGGAGAGAGGGCTGGTGGTGCTGTGAAAAAGAGCCCAGCATATAGATACTGGGCACCCACTCAATCCACTGATGCAGCTCCCATTAAAAATCCCTCATACCCTCAATAAAAAGGGGCTTAACGGGCACCGCTGTCAGCTGGAAGCGTTCAGAAGCGTTCAGATCGGCTCACCAGACAATCAATTTCATGAGTGCAGGAGCTTAGCGACCGAGGCGGGTCGGCGGTGGGGGGGGTGTGCTGGTGGGGCTGCTCCCATAATCACAGGCAGTGCTGCGCCCAGGCGAAACAGGGCTGGACCACAAAAGGGACCAAAGAGAGCTGTGTGTTTCTAAAAGCCATTGACCGTCTGTCCTGAAAAATATCATATCGGATTAGCGTCGCGGGGGCTGACGTTTGGTTTTCTTTCTTTTTTTTCCGCCCCTTTTTCTTTTTTCTTTCTCTTTACTCAATGAGAATTAAACGGAATGCAGAGCATTACTTAAATTATAAATCACAGCGCTGCTTTCCATGTGCCCAAATTCCCCCTTATATACGGCCGTGCTCTCTAGTGCCAGACCCTGTCATTTTTAATTAAATCCTCCCTTACGGGTGACATTTGTTGTGTGTCACCCCCCCACACACGCACGCACACACACACACACACACACACACCACACACGTCTGTTGACTGCTGCCCTAGATGGGGAGACATGAAAGCCAGGATCCACAGCAGAGCCAGATCTATCATTAAGTTGCACACCCAGTCCGGCCAGACAAAAACACCCATGGACAAGGAGCTGGTTTTGACCGTGTGACCCAGACCCTTGCCCCCCCCCCCCAACTGACTGCGGGGGTCTAACCCCCTGAGCTCACTCATGTGAGAGCAGATGCTCAAGTTTTCCAGTAAGGAAGGAAGCTTAACATCTCCTCTGGGGAAGGGGAGGCTCATGCTGATGGCTGTATTGCACACAAAGGCAGATAGGAAGCCAGGACTTTGGCAGTCGCCGCGAGGCTCCCTGAACTTCTGCAGCATCTTGACTTCCCTCCCCCCTTGCTTGATCTCTCTCTTCTTCCTTAAGGATGCTAAGCCCGCTTTTATTACGCTGGGCGCGGCGTAAGCCTAATGGGGGAATGCAAATACAAACCACTTTAATAGTACATAGAAATAATATTCTTTAAATCTGTGGTTGCCACTTTTTTTTGGTGGTCACCCTCAGTATGATCTCTTTGGCCTGGAAACTCTAAATGTTCAAACATACAGAATTAATGAAGTCTTTTTTTTCACACGTTGCCCCACCCCCCCGTACAGTTTTATTGAATGAGTTTCTAATGCATAATGATTTCCAAATTTTATTTAATTGTACAGCATGAAAAGCAAATTTACCCGGAAATGAGACTTTGCAGAGTCGCCGATTTTCTCAGCCGCATTTTGCAGGGGAGCTCCTGATTTTGCTGGAAAAACAGCACCGTCTGTAACGTTACATTCAGGTGAGAGTCGGACTTAACTTCACGCTCCTCGCCGGTCTGCTTGATGCACCAGGGTTACGTTAAGCGTACATGGATGTTACACCATCCACATCTATTGTACTTTAATTACTATTTCTATAATCCTTCATATTGTAGCAGAAATAATCCCCTTATAACACTCGCTTTTTCGACACTGTCCCACAACCCAGATTTGGGCTGCAGCGTTGACTTTGTAACCCCCCCCCCCCCCCCCCCCCCCCCCCCCCCCCCCCCCCCCCCCCCCCCCCCCCCCCCNTTTTTCCCCCCCCCCCCCCCCCACCCTGGGCTTTAAATGCCTTTTACCTTCTCTAATATGATGTCTGTCAGCACCGGCAATGAAACTGATTTAGATAGAAATGCAGGATGTCCTCCTTCCAGACACTTGTGTCTTCTGAAATCATGGCTGAAGTTCTTGGCTGAAATGAATGATGGCAGAAACAACACTTGTCACAGCGACAGCAGCCGTTCTTTAATATTTTTGGTCGTATCGAATCTAATTGGGTTGCTTACTGTGGGCTAGAAGCGACAGCAAAATGCCCCGCTTTGTGACCGTGATCCTGCCTTGTGACTTAAGCGGAGAGGAATCGCCAAAACGGTGTTTGTGCAGCTGCCGTGGGCGTGGGAAATCCCTTGTGAACTGACCAGGTTGCGTGTTTGTTGGTCGGTGTCAGGAAGCTGCTTTTCAGAACGCCGTGGTTTTGAGAATATTTGTTTGTCTGGAAGGTAAACTTTCAACAAAAAAAGAGCTCTGAGGAGGCGGTCATACTCCTGCAAGGTGTTGCTGCAATGCTGTCTCGCTGTTCAGAGCGGAAGGTTCTCCTGAGATGGGCCTCTGAAGCTGGCAGAAGCAGGTTCTTTAGGTGGTTGAGATGATGGTGTGCCTGGTGGACCCACCACCCCTATGTAGTCAAAGATTCTTCCAGCACCGTGCTGGGAACCAGCGGTGAAGTGACAGCCTGTGTAGGTCCTACCTCAACCCAAGTTCTGACCCTGTTAGGTCTGCTAGCCTGACTCCCATCTACTCTCCGGTGTACGCCATCCGCCTCGATTGCTGTGCGCCGTGTCTCCTTCCAGGCTGTTTCGGCCAGACTAGAGCCTAGAAGCAGGAGATTTGGGCTTATTTCTGTACAAACCCTGCTGCGGTGTAGGGTCATAGTAACATTGAACCACCACCGTCTCATTTCCTTATTGGGGAGGGGTGACACGGATGAGAACCCAGGGTTCCAGCAGATCCTGGCACCGAAACACCCCTCCATATGGGAGGCTCATATCTTTCGTCCAGAGTAATCATAGCCATGGGGAGGGCCTGGGGTTACCAAAGCCGCCGAGGAGCTGACGATGCAATCTGGAAGGCTTCACGGGGCAAAGCCTAAGGTCAGGAATTCTGGAGGTCACCGCTACTGCCCTCCGTTTCCTCGTGTTCTTTACCAGCTCACAAACGTTGGCGAAACATCTTGATCAACCTTCAACCAGCTGCCACCCGCAGTCTTGTCTGTTAAGAGCTCGATGAGCCTCTTCCGTTGGAGTCAAACCACATTTTACACAGTTTCTTGGTTGATACCAAATTTCTGCATTTTATCAGGTGACCACCAAGCTTTTTCCTGTGTGTGCATCATTACCAACTGAGGCGATGGGATGTGGAAAGTGGAGGGGGGCGGTAAAGTATGTTTATATAGGTTTTCGGGTGGACGATCACGGTTGGCTGATCGGTTTGGCGCCGCCCTCGAACCTTTGCCACCGGCCTTTTCGCATTTTCCAGGTGGATGATCCCAGCCTCCCTGATGGCCTTTTCCTGCTGGTGTCACTCCCAGTTCTGGGACTGTGTTCTGCAGCTGCTCCTCCTCTTGGCCTTTGATGGGCCCATTTAGGCACCTGTGGGAAAAATGCTATAAAGCGAGGATGGTTCCAAAAATAATTCCATGAATACTTATTAATCAATAAACCTTCTAAAAAGTGCAGTAAACAAAAAAAACCTCTATCAGATCAATATTTGGTGGGACCACCCTTTGCCTTTAAAACAGCATCAATTCTCTTATACCAACTTGCACGCAGTTTAAGGTAGAGGTTGGTAGGTTCTTCCAAACATTTTGAGGAACCGGCCACAGTTCTTCTGCAGACTTTGACTGTCTCTGCATGTCCTCCCAGACTGACTTGATCATGTTGAGATCAGGATTCTGTGGGGACCAGACCATCTGTTGCAGGATTCCTTCTTTTTGCTGAACATAGTTGTGTATGACTGAGATTGGGTGTTTGAGATCATTCTCAGGCTGCACAATGAATTTGGGACCAACTAGAAACCTCCCTGATGGTAGATAAGAATCTACCTGCACTTCTCAACACACACTGAAGTTGCATGTCTAAGACTTGTTGAGGGAGCGATTCATTCACAATCTCACCCCCCCCCCCTCCCCAGTTCTTTGCTTAAAATTTATTTTGCACATGGAAACCAGTGGAGTCGCGTAAACTCTGAAATATGTTGGGAGACGCAGGAGCAAAAATGAACTCTGAGTGTTGATTTAGCTCTGCCTGCTCTGTCTGTCCTTTTTAAAGCTTTGGGCATCACGCCTGGTTATGCGATTTAAATAGGGGTATAATTTATAAATGAGCTTTTAATACCCTCAATCTGTGTAGTTCTCTTTGCATCATAGCAACAAGAGTTCAAAGCACTAGACAAAGATGTTTTAGCGAAGGATCTTAAAAAAATAAGACGCTTGCAAAAATAGCCGGGTGATAATTATAAGGTGCAAAATTGAAAGTAAATAAGATCCGTTTTAAAATACGTTTTATGGTAAATGTGTGTTTTGTGATGGGGACGGAGGAAAATAATTTGCCCCTCGCCTCTTCCTAAGCGTGGAGTGTCAGGCTGGCCACAGGTGACCTTTCCTCCGGGCGTCACCGACCTGCACTAATGCCGGTGGGCGATGCCGCGCGCCTTTCTACCACGGAGTATATTTGGCGAAATATTTAAATGCGGTTGCGAGCGGCAGCTGAAATAACACCCTTTCCCTTGATTGCCTTTGAGCCCCCAGAGGAGGAAGGAGGCCGGCCGGGGGACCGGAGCCAGGCCGCGTGCGGCATCGCAATCTGCATGCGGTTGACCTTTTCTGCTGATTGAACCGCTCCTGGTTCCGCCACTCGAATCTCATTTGAATTCCGCAGGGTCGCACGAGGCCATTCAGCTCGAGCGCGGAGCAGGGGCGGCGCTGGGATCGACAGCCAGCCGGGCCGGGCTCCTTTTGTCGAATTAGCCTTGAGCCTAGGGCTCCGCTTCTCCACGTGTGGCCCGCAAGCTGACGGTCGTGGCATCTGAGCAAAGTAACATTTAAATCCCTCGGATACCGTAGTCCGTGGCGGAGCGGTGCGGCTTTAAAGTTGAAACGGGCAGCGTAGTGGTTAGAGCTGCTGCTCTAAGACGAATGCAGGTGCAGGGTTTTCCTGTGAAGGTTTCTTACCTTGAATTAGTCCAGTAGAAATTGCTCCGTGGTCTAAAGGGATATAGATATCGCAAGGTTTCTTTGGAGACAATTGCCAGCTAAATAAATAAGCGTAAGCACGCCTGCTGTTCACTCGCTAAGACCCCCGTTTTGCCGACGCGATACGAACGTCGTCGTCGACCTGCGTTGTTCCGTCTCTTTGGCGGCTTTGCGCGGTCCTGCTTTGTTTCTGGTTGTGGTATTTGTGTGAGGCACCGTGTCCGCGTGGGGTTTCCTCCGGGCGCATGGGTTTCATAGTCCAAAGGCATGCGGTTCAGGTTGGTTGGTCGCTTTAAATTGGCTGTGGTGTGCGAATATGTGTTTTTGGGCGGTCACCCTGGGGTGGACCGATGTCCCGTCTGGGAGCAGTTTCACAGCCGAGTGATAAACAGTTTAGGATAATGGACGGTGTTTGTGACATCACTGTCCTTATGTCACTGTAACTTTCTTTAAACCTTTATATGTTTTCCAAAGAACCTCACAAACTTTGCTATTGTTATGTGAAATATTTCCGCATTAACATTAATAATATTTTAATATTATGCTGCAGAAGGATTTGAAAGACCAGTTTCGTGCTTGAAAACGAGCAAATGGTCCAGAGTTCTTCCGCCGCGGCGTGAGGTCTGGTCACCCGCCGCGGGATGTCGAGTCGCAGTCGCCGCGGGGAAAGGTGGCGCGACGTTTCCTTGCGCTCCACGCGAAGGAAGGGACGCTGATAAAACCGGCGTCACTTTTTTGTGTACAGCGGAAACCTCCGAACGATTCGGCCGGTCAAAAAGTTGCACAACTGAGAAACTTGGAGAGGGGGCGCATACTTTTTCACAGCACCTCGTGTTGTGAAAAAATGCGGGAAACTTTTTGCACAAAACGTACACGGAGTCGAAGCAGCTGTAGACCGCGTGTGGTCTCCCTTGTCTGTCACGTTGGCGAAGCAGTTTAGAGTCTGAAACCCTACGAACGAGCGGGCCAAGACGCGCTCTTGGTCGCACACGGCCTGTGTCTCGAACTGTTATACGTCGCTGTCAGTTTTACTTTGTAGCCGAGCAAATCCTTTCCTGACATTTAGATGTTTTTTTTTCCTTTTTATATTTATACAGTTGGATGTTTAACTGTTTTTCCTTGACTGTTCCTTCAGACTGCGACGTTGCTTCTGTCCTCGATTTCCTTTGTGACCTTCTGCCAGCGTGAATCCTGGGCCGCGAGGCGAGTGTCGCATCACGCCGTGTTTGCCCGTGTTCCCCTGGCCGTGACCCAGTGCTGTGACCAGCACCCTGCTGTGATTTGTTATGGACTGAGTGGAATGGGAGGGGGGTAGAGCTTGTTTTTTGGCTGTCTCCAGGCTGGGAAATTAAGTTCCTTCCTTCCAACTCGTGGCCATGTGGGCCCTCCAGGTGCCTGTTAGTTATGCCATGAATCCCAATATGCTTTAGAGCCATGGGGTCCGGGGCGGCCTGCGGCTGCACAGGAAGTGATGCCACGGTCCGCCGTGTAAGAAGGGGACGGCCGCCGGGGGTCACACTGACATTTGAGGCTTCTATGCACGGATGGGGAGCGGCAAGGGTAGACATCAGTGGTAACATTCAGATGTCAAGAAGCCAGCGAGGACCCTACACACACCCGTCCGCCGCTTTCGGGAGTCTGTTTAAATCGGGTGAAACGGAAGGTGTTTGGTAGAAAACGTCTTCCCTGCGTTTGAAGCGGAACGAATCCGTCCGCTTGCACAGCAACTCCTCGTGCTACGAATGTCTAACGTGCAACACGCAAAACTTTATTCCAGATAAAATGCGTTTTACGGTAAAATTAACTTGCCCGTTTTCTAAACCCTCTGCTTGTTGCAGAGCAAAATTTTCCTCTCCACGTGCCTGGTTGTTCGTAAAACACATCCTAATAGAAAAGGAGTGAAGCGGTGCCTCCCTTCACATCCATAGTGTTTATAGGTTGACTTGTGACTGTCCTTAATCGCAAGATGAATGTTGCACGTGGAGCAAATCCATCAAAAATTGTCACAATATAAGATCTTTTGTGGAGAAGGTTTTTTTTTTAATTATCAGTTTTAAATGGTTTTTAATTGTAACGTAATTGAAAGTTAATGAAAATCCTTGGCCGTCTTTCAGCATATTTTCACGTGTTACAGAACCCCACCCATAAATAAATCGAGGGATGTCTGTATTTTTGCGACTTATTGGTAAAATGGACGTTGGACTTCCAAACGGAGCTAAGAGCAGACTTTGGGTGCCAGTTGTGTTTGTAAACTGAGGAGTCTGCGCATGCTTATTTTTTAAATTAATTTATTTTTTTTCCCCAAAATGTCGTTTGAATAATCAGTTCCTGGACTCAGTCAATGTTGTGATTTACAGCTTGTCCAATCGCTTTATTCACGTTACTGGAATTTAATGGCGTATTGAAGTTGCTCCTCGGTTTGGGGGGTTAGAGAGAAAAGATGGCGACGTGAGTCCACAGACAACGAAGACTGTGTTTGCACTGCGGTTCTAACATTGTCGCTCCTGCGGGACCTTTACGCTCATTCACGTCACGGTGAAGTGGGATGGCTCAGTGTCGACCTGGAAGTCAGATCTCAGGTAGGACCCCGGTCTGCTGGTTGGAGGAAGGGCGGGTGAAAGGCGTAGCTGCGTGGACAGGGCAGTCGTACAAAGTACCTTTCTGGCCAAAGCAGAACCCGTGTTTTTTTTTTTTTTGTTTTTTTTTTTTGCCCTGTTCCAAGTGTTTCACGACATACCGAGCTTTTGGTTTCTGCCTTCCATCCGGCTTGTTGTTTCCATCGCGTCGTAGACATGCCGGGCGGACCCGGGTTCAAATCCCTCTTCCTGTTGTCGTGCCCTTGAGCAAAGTTCCGTCCCTGCAACGGTGCTGTAAGAATCAGCCCGACGTATAACCGGGTGAATCGTCGTCGGCTGCTTTTGGGAAACCGTCCGCTAAATGAATGTATAATGAACAGGCATGAGAGTTTGCGGGAAAAAGCTTTGATTTCTGGCCTTCGTTCCACATAAACACTAGAACTTGTGATTTTTACCAGCAAGCCACCCCCCCCCCCCCCCCCCCCCCCCCCCCCCTTTTTTTTTTTTTTTTTTTTTTATTTTTTTTATTTTTTTATTTTTTTTTTTTTTCTGTAATATTTCTACAANCCCCCCCCCCCCCCCCCAGCCAGGCAAAATCTCCCCAATGTGTGCGGAAGGTCTTGTTGCCTGTGTGATATTAAATATTAATTGGGAATCAGCAGAGGACTTGTCTGCTAAATGATGGAACAGAAGGCCCGGCTTGCCTCAGGCAGCCTGCGGGCGCCTTTCTTCTCCAATTTACCTGCGGCCGCGCGCACCAGCGCTTCCTCCGCCATGACAGGCCTACCCTCACAAACCAGCCTCTGCTGCTCTGTGTATGTGTGTGTGTGTGTGTGTGTGTGTGTGTGTGTGTGTGTGTGTGTGTGTGTGCGTGCGTGTGCGTGTGTTTTGCAACATGAACTGTGTTGTATTCCACACCTATTCCTAGATTTGTAAATGTTCAAATGGCAAATGCAAACTATCGGTTTTCCAAGCCCATTGGATTTATTCTTTTAAGTTCTGGTTTGTATTTTCCACCGACGTGAACATTGCTGTTCACGTGAGATAGAGGATATTTCTGCCTTTCTCGGTCAGCACCCAGTCTGGTGTTTCCCTCTCCGGGTGGGAGCACGGTGGGAACGGATGCTGTATTAGGTGTCAGGGGTCTTTGAAGGTGGTCACTTATGCTGTCATTCGTTGTCATGCTGCTAAACATGAAACTAGGCTTGTCACCTTCGTGGTCCTCAGCTTTCTTTAAGAAGCAAACAGGAACTGCATTGTTATTACGCTTATGATACTTTTGTTTTTTAAATTTCATTTTAATAGCATAAAATTCTATTTGTGAAATGTTCTTTCTAATACCCCTTCCTCTCTCTTCACCAGTCCTGCACTACATACAGTGAATGCAGACGGTGTCCTTTGACGTGCAAGTCTTTGCCGTATATATTTTCACATATACAAGTGAAATTTTTTTAATAACCTTTAGTGTGTTACACCGAAATATGAGACTAAAACTAGTAACAATAGCTGTTAATTCTCTGACTTATGAGGTTTCACCTTACAAGCTGATGTATTATGTTTGTAAGTCACAGATACCTGTACTTGAGAAATTTGCATATATACCTAATGTAAAAATTACGTTTTTTACAAGGAAGAACATTATTGTACATGCATGAATATATGTACAGTATCTGTGTCCAAAAATACTTAATTCCAAATATTTATTTTAATTGTTAAATCATTTGTTTTCTCTGGTGAGGAAGGAATGATATTTCTTATTGTATTTGGGTTTTTGGATCATTGTTGGCTGCTCTCAGGTGCTGCTTGGAATGAATGAGAAATTTTACCGTAAGAAGTATCCAGATTTCCTTAGAGATGAAGGCACCGTCAAGGCACGTTGGTGACGGTTTTGAATGGCAGAGGGTGGATGTTTGGCCGTGCAGATTGTAAAACCTTTTCACGCAGCACAAGGGTCTAGATTTTACCAGCGTCTTCTCGGAAACTTCTGCAAAGCTGCTTTCCTATCACCTCCATCACCCGGGAGGATGAACTCGACCGCGGAGGCCCTTTGTGCGCTTTGTTCCGCAGCTGTGGGGTGTCCCGCAGCTCGGGGGTGAGAAAGAAAGAGGCAAGTCGAAGATGTTTCTTCCAGGTGTTTCTCTTTTGGAAGTAGGCGGTCTTCTCCTCCGGGGCAGAGGCCTTGGGTGGGATTGGTCTTTTGGGGGAGGACGGAGGGGGGCCCGAGCCGCTTTGGGTGTGGTTACAGGTTCACAAGCGCCGCTCTAATAGCACGTGACAACACGGGCTGGTGTGCCCGATGCCTGTTTGCGCCGAGTCGTGGTATTTGCTGATGAAGCCATACTTTTTGGACGGTTCACACAATGGAGCTGCCCGGGGGCACGTCCGCTGAGCCGGGGCCACCGACCGTTTTCTCTCGGCGACATCTCGCAACAAGCGTAAACGGCGCCTGTGCGAGCGCAGCCCCGCGGAGCAGCCGTCTCCTTGCTTCAGCTTAACCGCAAAGCAAAGCGAACGCGAGGTTTCTGGATGTGTGCCCCCCATCGGCTCTCGTCTCGCGCCGCGTTTGTGGCGCGTGTTGACAGACAAGGCCTGCTTGTGGGTTTAAATGGAGGGCATCCTGTTTATCTCACTAGCAGCACCAGATACTGCAGGCGCTCGAGCAGGAACATGTGTGGGGCAGCAGGTGGCGCAGTGGTTAGAGCTGCTGCCTTGCAGTTGAAGGGCCCGGGTTTGAATCCTGCTACAGCTGCATCGATCGGGAACCGACGCAGTAAAATTGCCAAGGTGTAGCTTGTTTTTCCAAGTTGCTCCGGCAAAAAGTGTCAGCTAAATGAGTAGATGTAAGTGTAGCGACGTGATCGGCAGCCGCCTGTGGTTTTGTGGCAGCAGAATCACCGCCGTAACCTTCAAGGGAACTGGCGATGTGGTGGTGGAGCTGTTGGAGGGGTGCGGGGGGGGGAGCGCTGTCGGGCCAAGAATGCGCTGCGCTCTACTGCTTGTTTTCCCACGCTGTTTGTTTTTCCCCCGCCAGCCGCTGCAAGGCGAGGGCCCCGGCCGGGCACAGGCGCGCAGTCGAGAGACAAATGGAAAGTGACACTTGTGTGTGTAGAGCAGTATTTGTGGTGACGCTCCAACTACAGATAATAAAGTGTTCGCCCCGAGGTGATTTCACACAGCAAGCGCCCCCGATGGAACTCACTTACTCAGAAAGGGGAGACAGATATGGGATGAGGGGAAGGGCGGGCGGCGGCGGCAGTGAGTGGGGGAGACAAACGAGGATGTGGGGGCAAAAAAAAAAAAAAAATCCAAACTCATCTGAAATGACAGAGAGAATTATGGATGGCGAGAGTGGCGCGTGGGGGCGGGGGTTTCTGCACCAGTTCTTGCTGGCTTGGACACAAAGGGCTGAATCAGAAAGCGCCGATCCGCTGTTGCTTTGCTCCGGTTTTCGACACGTTTGGGGCAGGGGTCTGCAGGTTAGCCGGAGGGGCGGGAGGGTTTGTGGTACATGGAGAAGGTCTGGAACCCAAACTCACATGTATGTCCAGGCTAATGGCATTAGCAGGTAAACTGGGAGACCAGGGAGGGGAGGATCACTGGCCTGGGGGTCATACGTCCAGTTTGGCGTCTAGTGTATTCTCACGTTTACGTTTATTTATGCAGCGGATGCTTTTCCCTGACAAAAGCGTTTTAAGAGTTTTACATGGACCAACGGCCTGTGGAAGAATAGTTACTTTGTCAGGCAAAGTAGGAGTTATGCAGCAGTTAGGAGATCAGAGGTGGGTCCCACAGGGATGTTTTTGAAACCCTTCTTGAATGTTGAAAGAGATTCAGCTCTGAAGGAGACAGGGGGTGTCACCCTACCTTATTTAGTCAAAACAGACCCTATGGCAGAGAAAAAAACTAGTAATCCCTGGTAAATCGGAATGGTACTTAAACTGAACCAACAATATGGTCAAGGCCCAGTTTCTGACCTCTTGACAGAACGGCAGAATCACCACGGGAGGCTGACGCAACCGTCTTCTTCTTAGATATTCTGCGACGGACTGGGGTCCCGTTCAGGGGTTGCGTCCTAGCCTGGCAACGATGATTCCAGGATGGGGTGTGGGCCGCTGTCACCCTGCCCGGGATGGATCTAAGATGCAGAAAGAGACGGCGGAAGGGATGGACGGATTTTCATATCTGCCTCTTACCCCCCCCCCCCCCCCCCCCCCCCC
>UFQX01000286.1:990688-1001995 GCA_900497675.1 Arapaima gigas
TTTTTTTTTTTTTTTTTTTTTTTTTTTTTTTACCAGACCATGACCATCCCCTGCTGTGAACTACGCTTAGTTTTTTGGAGCCCTGTATTTCATTTATAGGGGCGAGAACACACCGGCAAATAAGATTGGATGTTTTAAATGGGCGTTTGTGTCAGGTTTGATTTGCTGTGGTTATTCTGTGTGGCTTGAGGTCCATCGCGGAGGTACATTTGTCTTGTATATGGAGGAAACTGTACAAGCTAACATGAATTAAACATGCCTCACTTCCACTGTATAATGGCCCTCCGGGGCCGTTCCCGCACGGCTCTCGCTGAGTCCTCTTTCTGGCCTCGCCTTGCAGGTGACCTGGCTGCCCCCACCAGGTACCCCAGCGCAGCCGAGCTCGACGCCTATGCACAGAAGACCGCCAACAGTCCGTTGTCCATCAAGATCTTCCCCAGCAACGTGAGGGTCCCCCAGCACAAGCACCTTAACCGCACTGTCAATGGTTACGACACAACAGGCCAGCGGTACAGCCCTTACCCGCACTTCCACAGCGGTGGCTACCAGGGCCTGCTGGCCATAGTCAAGACTTCATCTGCACCCACCGTCAAGGGCGTGCTCAAGAACTCGGAAGGGAGGCGGACTAAGCTCTCGCCGGCCCAAGTGGCGGCCGCACCCTACCCGCCACCTGGTGGCAGCACTTTAGCTCACGCCCACAGGCCGATGGCCTACCATGGTGGGCCGCCCAAAGCCCCAGAGGCCTCCATCATGACGGTGCCTCCCAACGTCACAGTTGCAGCATCTGTGATCCCTCTGACTGGTGGGCGGGGCCTGACCCTGCCTCCCCAGTCGAACCTCCCCTCCATCCAGAGCATCATCTATCAGATCAACCAGCACTGCCAGGCGCAGGCACTGCAGCAGGCCTGCCAGGGAGTAGTCCTGGCTTCTGCGGGCAACCTCAGCCCCTCCAAGCAGCCTCCGGCGGCTAGCTCCTCTGGCTCCTCGGGCGGGGGCTTCCCAGCAGGCCTGGTGCCCCAGGGCAGCCTGGCGTATACTGGAGCCGTGCTGCCTGTCCAAGGGGCCGAGGTGGTCAAGGCCGGTGCCTACGTGGACAGCATGGACTATCTCCTGTGGAAGCAGCACCAGCAGCAGCAGCAGCAGCAGCAGCAGCAACAACAGCAGCAGCAACAACAGCAGCAGCAGCAGGCTGTGCTCCGCATGTACAGCGGCGGGAGCGGAGGCGGGGGCGCGCTGAGCAAGTCCCCAGAGGCGTGCCTTCCCGGAGGTGGGGGCGGAGCCACGGTGGCAGGGGGTGGAGCCCCAGGCTCCTCCAGGCCCTTCCCACTGACGGCCGGCACCAACTCATCCCCGCTGAACTGCAGCGCCATGCACGGAAACTTCTCCGTGGGCCAGTACTTTGCAGCACCCTGGAACAGCGTGCTGGTCACACCGGACAGCGACTGTTACAACCCCCAGGAGCTTGTGGGGGCCAGTGCGGGAGCAGGACACCGTGACCCAGCCTTCCCCCATGCCCATCTGTCGCACCTCCACCCGCATGCCCACCATCATCATCACCACCACCACCACCACCACCACCCTGGCACAGACAGCGGCGGCGGCCTCTGCTGCAACCTTCCCAGCAAGAGCCTGTGCAACACTTCTGTGCTCAGCAGCAGCCTGCAGTCACTCGAGTACCTGATCAATGACATCCACCCGCCCTGCATCAAGGAGCAAATGCTGGGAAAGGGGTATGAGACCGTGTCCGTGCCGCGGCTGTTGGACCACCAGCACGCCCACATTCGCCTCCCCGTCTACAGATAAGGGTTGGAGGACGAAGGAAACCCACCAGACTGAGGACACAGGAAAGGAGATCTCAATGCATAGGGATATGCGAGATTCTCCGGGATCGAGGGCTTGTTTGGGTTGGGCTTGTGGTGGAGTGGAATGACGCTAGCATGAGCGACACGGCCAGCAGGGGGACGGTACAACCGACTGGCAGGGGCAGGTT
Source organism: Arapaima gigas (assembly GCA_900497675.1). NCBI lineage: Eukaryota > Metazoa > Chordata > Actinopteri > Osteoglossiformes > Osteoglossidae > Arapaima > Arapaima gigas. Next base: position 992,679 of record UFQX01000286.1, read on the forward strand.
TGCTGTAGGGGGGCCAGAGATGTCAGTTAGCTGCTGGAAATTCCATTGCGTGGTTTGCCAACAGGGAACATGCGTGTGCATTTTGAATTTTTTTTAATCTTCCTTTTTTTTAATTATTCCTTGTTTGATTTAACTTTCAATGTTCAAGGCTTGACATAATGTGCACAGTTTGGACCACTCCAGCCACCTCCCCTCAAAAAAAAAAAAAAACAGATCAGATCACCCCTGGTACCTTATTATTCCAAAGGGACAAATGTTAGAGATGCTTAGTTACCTGAGTAGACAGTCAGAGATATTCGCACACCTGTGGGTGTAAACATGCTAACAAACACTCAAAACACAGCAAGGGGCAGAAGTGAAATCAGCTTTTGAATGACAGGCAGGAGACGGTTTTGTTTAGGAGAACCTAACTACAATCGAATTGCACTGTTAAGTGTTTGGAAAGCCAGGGGATGAATCTGAATTTAGCAAGTTTGAACCGGGTGATCTGGATACAAAATGTTTTTTTTTTTTTTTTTTTTTTAAACTTGAAAACTTGAACTTTTTCTTTTTTGCTTTTTTCTTAAATATGATTCTATATGACACATTTGTAGGTATACCACATGCTTTGGCTGCTATGGGGAAAAGTGTCGCATAATGATTAGTTTTACAATACTTTCCTTTATTTTCCTCCTGCGTGTTTCCGTCGGGCCTACAGAGCGTCGTTGCTGCTTCGGCCGGCCGCACAGCTGGGTTCGGCGACACGGGAATTCAGACACAGCAAACAAAAGTTCCTTTGGGGGGGGGGGTTTAGCAGATGTCACTGATGAAGAACGTCATCAAGGTATTCATCCTGGTGTGCTTAAGCGTTTCTCCCCTTCCTACTTCTTTTTGTTTTGCTGAAGGACGTGGTCTTCACCTTACGCCCACAAGCTACTGTACTGCTGAAAATGTTAGTTTCAAGAGCCCGTTTCCTCTCCTGTGTTTGCAATGTGCTGCTGGAATCTTGAAGATTTAATTATTAGAATTTTTATTAGCTACTAAGTGTCCCACCTGCTTACCCACGACCTCTCGTCTGCGCCAGCTGAAAGGAGGGTGCGGGTGGGAGGGCGTCGGCAGAAGGGAAGCCTGCAAATCCTCTTGGTGCTATTGGCAGGATGTTGACGTACAAGAGAACCCCCCCGCAGAGCCCAGGGCGCTCGCTCCACCTTTTTGGCTCCCAGATTGTGGAGGGACGAGAGCAGATGGGCGTCCCAGTTCTCTCGCTGTTCACGTGGGGTGCGACGCAGAGGGCCGAGGCCTAACATCAGGGTTCCCGTCTGAACATCTGTCCATCTGCCCAGGTTTGGAGCGCTGCTGCGGCTTTGTCCGAAGTTCAGACATAGGGAAGTTTGTAAGGAGGTAGTGTGAGAATTTCCCCAAAGTCTCCAGGCTTAAGCTTTCTTTATCCATCCGGTTTCCCTGGTAAATTGAATTAATTTTGGTAGATGAATGAATTCAGACAGCTGGCACTTGGTGTGGGGCGAATGTAAGACTGACGTCGACTGTATTTAATTACTAATGCTAATTGCATGTATTAAGCGCAATTATTCAGTTTACACCTAAATATGTAAGCTGGGAATTTGACTGCTTTCTCCTTGTACACACTTTTCTCTGTGGTCCTTGCTGAGGGAACCTGAGTTAATTTTACGTTCCATGGACGGTGCACCCCGTTTCCAGGTCGCGGGGACCCTGCGAAGGGTAGGCGATGAAAACGGCACAACCATAAGTACATCTTGAGCATTTTTTTTTTTTCCAGAACATCGTGACTGTGGCAGCAGGTTCTACATCTGACTAACAAATCCACCAAGAACGCAGCTCATGCTGCTAAACAGCGCTCCAAACCGTAATCCTGCAGGCTGGCAGAGATGTTTGCGTCTGGGTTGCTCTGAGCATTCAAAGTCCATCGTCGCTGCGTGAGTTTCCAGATCATCCCCGGGTTACGCCCCTACCGTGTCAACGGGAACTGCTTGCCTGCGTGAGATACCTGTTGAAAAGACACACAGTTGGGGGGGGGGGAAATGCTGAAAGCAAATAACTGGACCTCATTTCTCCACACTAAACAATACAACAAAGGTTATTTAATTCTCTATTCTCCTGTAGTCTCCTATCCCGCTGGATAGAAAGGAGGATTTGGACTAATAGGCAGCTGTTTTGTGCTAAGGCGCTGCCGTCTTTGAAACTCGGTGGGGTGAGTGGGCTATTGAATATCCAGCTTCGGTGCCTGTGCTACGAGTAAGCCGCCTTAGCGGTGCCACGTAATCTTCAGGGCTTGTTTCCCAGGTCTAATGCCCCCGCCGCCAGTCCGTCTCGTGGATTTGGTTCAGAATTGCTCCAGCAGATGTATTGCGGTAGCTGTCGCGTGTCTGGTAAATGGGGTCCAGGGTCGCGTCAAAGCTCCCCCTAGGCTCGAGAAAGACGTCGCATGGCACGCGTGGGTGACTCACGGATCCGATGGCTGAGACCTATTCCATACGTGAAAGCGAGGCGTTTGTCCGGGGGAAGACATCGATCCACGGTTCGTGTTGTGCGAGTTTGGATCGATGCCCGTATCGATCCAAAAGTGGGCGGAATACATTCATAAAATGTAAATGAGAGACAGGTCAGTGCCTTAGTGGACATACCCACGCCTGTGTCTTCATCCTGGTGTGCTGCAGTTTCATTTCTTCCAACCCATGAGTTCTGCTGAAGACGGGCAGGATGCAAAATGAGGTGCAGCGTGCGTGATACGGATCAGGAGACCTACCGTCATCGCCCCACTCATTAGCAAACCTTTCGCTCCGATGGCCGGGGGCTGTCAAACACTTTTGTCACGCCAAATCTGGAAGCATCCCCATGGATAATAATTAGAGTAGCTGGCCGCTGGAGTTTTATCCAGATTGACCGTTACAGATTAATCCCCCCCACCCCCCTCCCGCGAGCGAGAACCTGGTCCGTGTCTTGGTTTCATGCCGACATCCTCAACGATCCTGCAGCTGGCTAGTGTGGTCCTGCAGGACAAGGGGAAGCAGTCGCACACTCCTTTTGCGTTTTCTTCTGGATCATTGTCTGCTTAAAAGAAATGCCTCTTGTCGTCTCCCCAGGGCCCCCTTCCGGTTTCCTGTCCCTCTTGTCCTCTTTCATCTCTGTTGCTTTTTGTCTTGTTGTTGTAAATGGATCTGTTGAAACTGAGGGCACCTTTTTACTACTTCTCCTCTTTCCTTCGCCTCCCACCTGCTCCACTGCACCCCACACACACACACACACACACACATATATATATATATATATATATATATACACACACACACACACACACACACACACACACACACACACATATGTACCCACCCACTCCGGTTTTGAATTAAAAGGTCTGTGGTGGTGCTTTAAGTGGGGTTTTGATCTCCGATGAGTTCATGGGGCGAGTTTCAGAGTTTGGCAAATGTTTTACGTGAGATGGGCTACTGGGGCTGTGGGGGATGCTTGGCCATTTCTGTGGTTGGATGGAAGATGAAGTGATTTCCAGCGATGCAACCAGTCCTCTTTGCTTGTGCATAATGGGGTTTTTAGCAGGCCCTGGATCTTGTTCCCTTTGTCTGCTTAAGGACATGTTTCTCAGCCTTGGGGGGGGGGGGGGCTGTACTTTTTTGAAGGCCACACACGTTTCACACAGTCTGTTAAAGGGCTCCAGGCCTTCTGTGTTCTGGGCCTTTGCAGGGTGGCATCCATCTATATTCCAACTGGTTCTTGCCAGTGTAGTGATTCTGCCTAAGACAATGGTCCCAATTTATGATCCACATTGACTTGGGTCCAACCATACTGCAGAGCTCAAATGAATCCAGGCAGTTGTTTTGACAGCAGCGCTGGCAGGGTGGGGCTGAAGGCGCGGGAGGGAGCTTCGAGCCATCTCTCATTGCTGGTCGTCAGTCGTCATGGTTTCGCCCATTCCGAATGGTGCCCGTTTCACTCCCCTGCCACAAGGCCTGGCTCCATGTACAGCCCTGTACCGGAGTCCATTGCGCTAGGGTGCCAGTAACTGGGCTGTGTGGCCTCTTGTCCCTCATCGTGGTGCCTACTCATCCTTTTCAGCAGCTGTGGAAGAGGAGCACTGGCTTGAACGTTGCGGGCAGGAACTGTATTTAGGTTGGCATTGCTGTGGGAGCACTAAGGCAAATAAATCAGTGCGCCTGAATATATGGGTATTCGGACAGTCAACCTCTTGAATGATAAATGTACACAGAACGGTCTCTCTGATATATATATACAGGTCAGGGCTGTCACCTTACTCAAGTGACCCATCCCATTTCTTGCTGATGTACCCTTGCACAAGGTACTTGGCCTCAATTGATTCATTAAAACTTACCCAACTGTGTCAAATGGGAAAATCACTGCAAGGAGCTTAATGCTGTGAAGACCTTTCATGAAAAGCATCAGGTAAATGTGAAGGAACGTTTTGCATCAGTTGTCTCGTCTCTCTGATTCTCAGCACATGTTTGAGTTTAGCGTTTCCAGCGTCTGAGGATGTCGCTGCAAGAGCTGCCCTGGTTAGAAGACGCTTCCAGAGGGAAGGCTGGAGGAACATAATATGCTCACATGGATGCTGCACTCAGACTTGGTGCCCTGTGCAAGCACCTTCTGCTGTCCTGCTTCTCTACCAGCTTTGTCCTGGTTTCTGCTCTGTGAGCCCTACTTAAAGCATCCAAGGCTGGATGTGAGGAAATTCCCCACACAGAATGCAAGCTTTCCTTTCTAAATGCTCCCAGTGGTGTGGCGTCCAAGCCGGGGCCCTGTGTGGTACCAAGGTGGTTGCCTGTGTGTCAACCATGGCCTACCTGTGGTCCTACCTGCCCCCCCCACCCCCAGAGCCCTGGTGACAGTTGTTGATCAGCTTCCCACTGTCTTGCGCTCCCTGAACATGTTTTTTTTTTTTTTTTTTATAAATGAGTGACGCTGTTGAAGGGCACAGTGGAAACATCCACTGGGGCCCGCTAGAGAGGCTGCAGTCAAGGACAACAAGCTGGGGGGGGGGGGTGGCAGTGTAGGAGATCCAAAAACACCATCCGTTTATTTTTCATGGCTCGTTTAAGAAGGGAAGCCAAAAAGAGGACGGGGAGCGAGGCCAGAGCCAGGAAGACACTGGGCCCTCGGGGGGGGCAGGTGTGCTTTACCCATATGCTCCTTTGTGGCAGCTGTGGGCTACAGTTAAGTGGGAAAGAGGCGGCGGACTCTTAAGGAGCCCCTTGTTGAGTTTCTCGGATGCAATGGCAGCGCAATTTAAGGTATAGTACAGAGAGCAGTCACTGCTTCCTTGTCCTGCCAACAGCCGTGTGTCAAGTTCTCTCGCGCTTGCTCAGGCGCGTGGGTGGGGAGCCCCCACGCCCTCGTCTCCACCCCTCCCTTGCAGCTGTTGAGGGCCGCTGTTCAAAGGGTGCTTGCGTGGGTGGCTGGAGCTCAGCCCGTCGCACCACGATCCATGCAGACGCCGTCGTCCTGCACCCAGGCTGACCACCCACCTCCTGAACCTCAGCCGTTGCTTGTAGGGGCGACGCATCTGTCACGTGGGGTCAGCCCCCCCCCCATGCCCGGAACGGTGCCGTTGTCAGATAGGAAGAGCCAAGCAAGGAGCAAAGGCTCACGGGTCGGGGTGGGTGAGCACAGCATCCACAGGCATGAACAGGATGGGGGGAAAAATAATGCCAGCTGCTCTCTCTGTAGAGACCAGCGCCTCCTCCTGGGCTGGCGTGTGCGTGTGTGGGGGGGGTGCAGCTCTTCCTCTGGCACATGCATGCGACTGATCTGCAGCCCCGAGGGAGAAGCTGGACGCAGGCCTTGGCTTCATCCACTGCTCCCATGAGCACGACTCCCTCGCACAGCAGCATGGACCACAGCGCCTCACGGAGGCCATTACCAAACCTGCCTGTGTGCAGCACACCACTGCTTTGCTTGTTTCTCTTCCTACTGATGCGAGGACGGTCAGTAGCAGCGTTGGTGTCACCCTTAACCAGGAACTCCCATCAATGGCCTGTGTTGTCGCCTTGACACTAAAGCAGCATGCAAGTCCACCAGGTCTCCACCGCCATACAAACCACAACGTCCACAAATTCTGCTTCCGTATTTGAGCTTGATGCAGTGCTACGTAAAAAAAGGTTCTAGTGGGACGGCAATCGCAGCTGTAGACGTTGAAATGTTAGTCTTATACATTAGTTATTTACTTAATTTATTTCTTCATCTGACTTAGTGTCACCGTTGGCTACGGCAGGAGATGGGAACTGACCCTAGGTTCAAGTGCAAGGCAGCAGCGCTAACCACTGTGCCCCCTGCCGCCTCATATACCTGCAAACGCCTACGTCTGCGAGTGCCGTCCTACATGCTTTATTTCGCTTACTGTGAGAGGATCCGGCCTGCTGTGATATCGGTGCTGTGACCGTGTTTTATTTTACCTGCCCGTCAACCTTTTAAAACCTCAGTTCACCCATTTCATCTTGTTGGCATGAAAAGGAAAGAAAAAGGCTAAAGTAGAATCTCAAAGTTTCCTTGCTTACTGTAAATACAAACCTTTAGGCCTTCAAGGGCAAAGCAGGTACAGCAGAGGGTTGAGCGTGATGATAAAGTCCCTGCCCTGGGTGGAGCGGAAGATCAGTAGCAGAGACGCCCTTTGCATCGCATTCAGCCTTACTGTGTCCCCAGGGTCTGTTTGTGCTCATTTCCGGCAAGTTGTCACTAAACACACACACACACACACACACACACACACACACACACACAGTCTGTACAACTGATCCCAGCAGCAGCCAATGCAAACACACAGGAGACGAGGGGGACTCTCGTCTTACCTGTTGTGGCGGTTCCCAGGGTCCCCTGCAAGGGAACGGCGCCGGTTCTGGAGCGTCCGCCAACCCCGCCGACGCTGCCAAAGTCTGGGGGTGCCACAACCTTGAGAAAAATAATATATATGGAAATGGAAATCTATAAAGCATCTCTTATTGTTCTCCCTGCAGTGTTGTATTTATGTTTTAAAATGGTTTGTCTCCTCAGGATAAATGTGTAAAGAATATATTACTTTTTTTTTAATAATATATAAAAAAGGAGAAAGAATTTATGATTTCAAAAGAAGGAGCCTGACTCAAAGAAAGCTGTAAAATCTTTAGCCTTGGGATTTTCAACTTTTGAATGTGCCTACAGCCTTGGATCCCTGTGACTGCTTATTTTCAGACACCCCCCCCCCCGTCCATTCCCTCTGCTCCTTTCCCCAGGTAAACCCACCCCCACCCCGTCTGCCCGAACACCACCAGGTACCAATGTGAATACTCTTACTGTACTTTCAGAACCCACCCCTTGCTTTTTGTCAATCTCAGGACTGAAATTTCTTTATTTTGATGTAGATGTTTTATTTATTCTCTCCTGTTACGTTATTATTGTTTGACTTGAAGTAAATAAAGCAGATAACTTCTACGCTAACCTTCAACTGGTTTCATTGGTGCCGGGTTCTGCCGATCTCTCCCTGGTTTAACCGATAAGCTGCGTGACATCGTGGAAAAGGTTTCGGGGCAGTTGAAGCTGTCGCCTCACAATATGAAGGTCAAGAACCCTAGATCGATGTTCTTACCCTCGATTGCTGCCGTAAAAATACCATGCTATGCTCGGGTAAACCACTCAATCTATTGTACTATGTACAGCATTGTAAGTAAGTGACCTCTGACAGTGGGGTCAGCTAAATGAACAAATGAATGGCAGGGATGTGTATAAATCTTTCTGTGCTAAAGCACTTTGAGCCCAAACTTGGTCGCCTCCTCTGCATTTGTGCTCCAGTGGCCTGTTCCTCCATCCTTCATCACACACCAGGGGGCTCAAATTTCTCTATTCTCCACCTCTTCCTCAGCAAATGAAATACGAACTTATTGTTCTCTGGATTAAGTTGCTTGGGATATTTTACAGAGCAGGTTACCCCACTGAACTTCCAAACATTTGCAACGATTCTGCAAGTCGGGACTATATAATGAAAAAATAAAATGCAGGATTATTCCTGCTCACCAAAACATTTGTCAGCAAATTTATTTCAGGCAGCTAAGCTGACTGCTTTACCATCTCAGTGGATCTTGCTTCTTGTTCTCTGAGCTGGGTGACGTAAACATCTAGAAGTCCTACTGTGGCAGAGCAGTGTGGGAAGGGGCACTAAGGCCCGGTGGGATGTGGAGAAGAAAGGCAGACAGGGACCATATTTGGTTGTGTGAAGGGGTGAAATTCCCAGTGGAGCAGGATTTAGAGGAGGTTTGCTCACCATGGTAAAGCCTCAAGAGCTCGTAAAGGTGGGCCTGGATAAGGAGGGGATGAGATAAGGCGAGCTTTAGATTAGGTTGTGCGAGCAGCCAACCTAGCAAGGCCAGCAGCCTGTCTTGTCTCCTTGTCTGGGACGTGCAGCTGGGGGGGTTGCTCTCCACCCTCCGAGAAGACAGGCTTTTCTGAAGATCAGTGCTGAGGTGATGCCTACCTTGTTCTGGCTTTTAGTGGTGAAGGAGGCACCAAAATCAGGAACGGAACATTCTTAGTCAACGCGAGTTTATACCCCATATGTCACCTGAGACTTTATCAGTGTTAACTTTAAAATTTGCATCTACAGTCTATGGAAGTACTCAATATTCAAACCTGCAAAATGTAAAAAACTATTTACAACTACAAAAAACTTGAGACTGCAAATGCTGCAAGAAGGTTCGCTGACAAAATATCGCAAGGACTAAAGGGGGTGAATACTTCTGGCCAGCTTTGGTTGGTTCACGTAGGTCTCCTCCAGGTTTCCTCCAACGTTCCGAAGATGTGTTTCAGGTAAACTGTTCACTCCAGATTCTCCATCTCGCTCAGCAATCTGTGCTTCAGGGACCCAGCCTTGGAGGAAAAATAGCTGGCAAAAGTGACAGGATCATCCAGCCCTTTGACTGAAACTGAAGGCAAAATGTTAGTACCCTCCACTTAGCAGACTTGTTTTCAATTCACAAAGATTATAACCCAGGCTGCTCTGAGAGTTTTCAAACCTGGAGAGCAGCTACAACCGTTATTGGGCCCAAGCCTGGAACGCATGTGTGAGCTAACCAGCAGTGGAGTAGCAGCCGGCAGAGTTTTACCGCATTTCTCTGCTTTACTGAGCCTGGACTCTTCGGTGCTCAGTGGTGCCCCTGGTGGGGAATGTGTGACTGCAGGCACCTCAGAGCCACCCAGCTCTGGCATGCCAAGAGCACCCCACCTGGCCAACTGAGAGTGATATGGCGTTGATCTTCCAAAGGGGGGTAAACATTTGCTCCACCAGCTGGGGGGGGGGGGGGGGG
>UFQX01000286.1:1002784-1047206 GCA_900497675.1 Arapaima gigas
AAAAAAAAAAAAAAAAAAAAAAAAAAAAAAAAAAAAAAAAAAAAAAGGGAAAAAAAAAAAAAAAAAAAAAAAAAAAAAATCAGAACGTTAGGTTGGAAGGGGACATTAACAACACTCCCTTTTCCAAACTGCATTTATAAGAATATATTATCATTCAAGGTTTTATGTTAAATTATTACTCCATATACTGAAATGCTGTGATTGACTTGTGTGACTGATTTGTTTTTTTTTTTTTTTGAAAATTAAAATAATATTGTGTTGCATTCCACCTATGGTCAGGACAGGTGAGGTACACCTGTGACCTGTACCAGGGGACCCAGTTAGTGGGGTTAAAAGTACTGCATCTGGATCGCTGTCATTGTCCCCGACCGTCCCATCCCTGCTAGTGACGCTGTGTTTGGAAGAGGTGATCTTTCCCTCACTGGCCCTGTTGTTCAAGTGTGTTTGAGCATCACTCCCCTGCACACCAGCAGCGTCACCTTCTTCACCTCCCATTCTCAGTCACTCACTGTATTCCCCGGACCTGTTTACAAACCATCTGCAGGCAGCGCCAGCGATACTCATTTTGCGGTCACAGCAAGCCACCTCTGTAGCCGCCCGTGTGACAAACCCCCCCCGGCAAGGTGCACTTCCTGCGGAAGCCCCTGGGCCGGAAGGCTCACTGGCAGCAGCACTGGTGCTCGGGGGGCCCTGCCCTACTTAGCCTCACGGGAGGGAAGGGCGCCGTGTCAGCAGGGCTGGGCGCTCGCTGCCACATAAACCTCCAGGATTAGTGGCCTACTTTAAGTGGGGCAAAGAGGATTAGCCGTTCCCCGTGAGGGGGCAGAAGATTCCCCGTGTCCTTCAGCCACCAGAGTCCGCAGGGAGAAAGAGGACGAGTGAGAGGTAACGACGTGGGCAAAGGATAAAGCCCACCCAGCAGGGAGGGCTCCAAACCAATTACACAACAGTCTTAAACACCCAAAAATGTGGAAGGCAGGTGGTGGGGGGTGAGAGGCAAGAGGAGGTAAACAGAGGGGTGTGAAGGTTGTTCCTTTGGTGGTTCTTCTGTGATTTAATCTGAGCCTCTCTCTCTGTGTGTGTGTGTGTGTGTGTGTGTGTGTGTGTGTGTGTGTTACCTTAGAGCAGCTTTATACATGCAATAGTGCTCTGATGCCACCAGAGGGAAACCACCACCCTCTGGGAACCGCCTGTCCAGATCAACTAGGGTTCTGGTCCATTATAAATAATTTATACAGGCAGAAGAAAATTTTAACACACTGAAATTTTTCACTCAGATATTTGCTCAGTTACTGAAGCACAACTACTTTTTTGGGATTTCCCTGAGTTATGTGGCATCACTAAATTGGTGGATCTACTAAAGACGAATCTTTGTTGTGACCCTGAGTGACCCCGAATGTGACACCCTCCCCCCCTGCCCTCTCTCCACTGCTCATCCCCAAGTGGTGCTCAGTAGCCTCCCAGAAAGCCTTGGTGGACTCAGCCCAGCATCAGAGGCCCAGACCTGGACTCCATCTCTCCTAGTTGTTTTTCAGTCCTGTTTTTTTCTTCTTTCAGGTGGAATAATTGTGTCCCACTTCGCTGTTACTCACAGGCACTGGTGACTTAAATGGACACGTTTGTTTACTGGTTGAGCCACACAAAAGCCAAATTGGCGGAAAGGTTACATTTAAATCTCACCAATTTGCAGCTTTCTGCTCCCTCTGCTGGAAGAAATTGTACTAAAACACTTTTCTTTAGTACCGCTTGTTGTTAAGGGACCTTAGAAAACAAGACAGAAGGAAATGTCACCAATTTAAATACAATAAACATTTATTCTAACATCTGATAGACATATTAATACAACATTATAAATGATTTTATGAAAAGCATCATAAAAACATTTAATGCATTTAAATATAAAAATGTCTTAGAAACTAAGTAAAAATGATATAAAAACTGTGTGCGAAAAAAGCATGAGGCTTCCAGGACATTTTTTCATTCAAGGATAAACCTGCTTGTTCAGCGGGACCGTTTCTGAGAAGCTCTGCTTTGTCGTTGCACTATGAGCAATTGCGCTGGGTTAACAGAGGCGATGCCATTGAGAAGTAATCATAAAAAAGGCACCAAAATCGGTTTTTAAAGCCGAATCCCTGGAATATCTTTCTTTGCAGAATACAGTACTGTGCAAAAGTCTTAGGCACCTGTGGGAAAAATGCTATAAAACGAGGACGGTTCCAAAAATAATGCCATGAATACTTATTAATCAATAAACCTTCTAAAAAGTGCAGTAGACAAAGAAACCTCAATCAGATCAATATTTGGTGGGACCACCCTTTGCCTTTAAAACACCATCAGTTCTCTTATGCAAACTTGCATGCGGTTTAAGGTGGAGGTTGGTAGGTTCTTCCAAACATTTTGAGGAACTGGCCACAGTTCTTCTGCAGACTTTGACTGTCTCTGCATGTCCTCCCAGACTGACTTGATCATGTTGAGATCAGGATTCTGTGGGGACCAGACCGTCTGTTGCAGGATTCCTTCTTTTTGCTGAACATAGTTGTGTATGACTGAGATTGGGTGTTTGAGGTCATTCTCAGGCTGCACAATGAATTTGGGACCAATGAGAAACCTCCCTGATGGTAGATAAGAGTCTACCTGTACTTCTCAACACACATTCAGGTTGCACGCCTAAGACTTTTGCACAGTACTGTATATATTAATTATTTAGACCCAACGCGGCAGAGATGTGAATCGTTCTAAAAATCGGTTTTAATCACACGGAAAACACCCTTCGACTTACAGCAGCTCAGTGACAAGAGGCTGAATTGGACCGTTTCGATGTATAGCATATAGCATCAGATATGTACAAACAACAGGCATAAGGGTGAGTGGCACTCATTTCAAGAGAAGTAGAATTTCGGCACTTTTGAACATTCTTGGACAAATAAGCGTTACGTTTAACCGTACGCGTCGCCCTCTGTTGAGTGAACTTACAGCTCTGTACGTTACAGTTTCAGCATCCAGGTCGTCTTCAGGGTCTAAATGAGTCATCTGTGCGACTAACTGCAAAATTCAGCTGGTATGGAGAAGTCAGGTTGTGCGCCTGAAGGCTGCAGCACCATACTAAGGAGGTAGAATCCTGAACCAACGCCATCGCAAGACCTGCATCAGATTCACATCGGTCTGACAGCAGAAGGTCTCGATGTGGACGACTTGGGCTTAAGATTTCCATTTCGGAAAATCCCTGAGCTTACGACACACAGACCGACGTCAGCATTCCGACTCCGAGTCCTTTTAGGGCAGCTGACGCTTATCTGAAGGTGCTGTCACACAGATGTGCGCATCTCAAAATGGTCGCGGACGGTCATTACAGAGCAGCTCGCCGTTCGTGCGTTTTCCCCAAGGTCTCTGCAGTTTTACACAGCAGCCGACCAGGAGACACTGAGGGTTAGACTCCCCAAACTTCTTTTCGGGTCGGGGGTATGGACCACTTTTAGGGGGTATTAACAGTTGGGTGAAAAATGTGTCACAACCCAGGGGACAAATGTGTTTCTGAAAGGGGAGCAGGTATGAGTAGTCTGATCTTACGGCATGGATTTGAAGGAACTGGCAAACATGGTTATCTGTTCAGAAAGACTCCAGGAGGCTTTTCCAGGTTTCTTTTTTTAGGTCTCCAAACAGCCTCTCTTTCGCCCCATTATGACCCCTTTGTGGACTTTTCCAGGCTCAGTTATGGCTGTCGGACCCTGGCCTGCTCCTACGTCCAGTGTTCAGGGGCTCCATCTCCAGCACTAGGTCCTGCTGCGGTGGGTTCTTGTGCAGTTCCACCACCCGTGGGACTACGGTCGACCAGCGATCTGCACCAGAACAGGGAAGTTTGGGGTCCATAAACACCATCCCCTTCAAGCGTCTGTGAGGATACGCATTTGCGATATTTGCACGGTACCTAATTCTGTGCTCAAGGGTGTAGTCTCATTCCTTACCTCTCTTCAGGCCCCGGACAGTCTGCGAGACCTGAGTTTCGTTTTTTCCTGGGTCTTCATTGATTATTCCCAGGTTTTGGTTCCAGTGGGACCAGTTCACCTCATCAACTCTGTGCAAATGGACCGGAACATCCAGTAACATTGAAGGTCTTCATTTTTTATAACACATAAACACATAAACACACACACACACACACACAAACATCTACTTTGATTCTCCTCCGCAACATACCTTTAAGGATTCTGGTGAAAAAGCCCAGACTGTACCTGAAGCACCACCTGCGGTCAGGTGTTCCATCGTAGTTCTTGCCCACAGTGACCATTTCGCCTATCCGGAAGGACTTGCGAAGACACGCGGGGAAGGATCGCTCGATGTCCAGGATAGTGGTGGCCCACTAACAGAGGCGCAGTGTGCAGGGCAGTTAGCGGGAGGGTCACGGGGTAGAACCCGGTTGACTTGGTGGTTGAACAATAACCAAAAACCATGGACAGAGGGGACAGTACAAGGAACTGGGACTGAATTAAACCTTACTGGGGATGGACTCTGATGGACTGCAGCTAAATACATTAGTAGAGACTGTATTGCCAGTAAACATCTACAAGGCAGGACTTCTCACTGAGAGCATCTCCACAGCTCCCTACAATGGACTCTACATTCAGTCTCAACCTAACTATCAAGTCCCCTTTAAGCCACCCTTCACATAACCTCTTCTTACCTGCAATTTCCAAATCTTCTTGCTTTCCTTGGACACCTGGCCCACAGTTTCCCCCATGAGAGCGATCAGCATGTTGAGCAGCAACACAAAGGTGAGGATAATGTAGGTGACCAGCAGAATGAGGAAGACGACTGGATACTGGGCACTGTCAATCATGTCCAGCTCACCCATGCCAATGGTGAGCTTGAACAGGTCCAGCAGGAAGGTGCTGAACGTAGCGTTGTCGCGACATTCAGGGTATGCGGGGCAGCCGCTGGGGGGACACTGGCTGTCTGAGGTTGGGCAAACCGTCAGAAGAGACACCAGAGCTGGACATGGACAAGAAACATTAGCTTTTATATCCGTTCATAAGGCATCCAAGCATCTCGCTCATAAATGCGGCCGGACGGCCACCACTATTACCTGATGCATATCCAATCATGAAGAGCACATAAACCAGCAAGAACCGGAAGATATCCTTGAAGAGAATCTGAAGCCAAATGAGAAATATCACAAGAATAACACACCCTCTTTCACACGTTATATTCTCAAATGTTACATTACAATGCTGTCTAAACACAGCGCTTTGCAAAATAAACCCTTCATTTATTCACCCATTTTACTAAATCATCCACGGTACAAATGGTATAAATATTCTTCAGCCACTCCCATGATGATTGGTAGACCTAAAGTTCCCGCTTTTCAGCAGACCAAAGGCGGTTCTCTTGCTGTATTTCCCTGGAATTTTGTTTCAACCATTTTGAAACCGTTTTTGTCTCAACAAGTTGTTTGGTTCCCGCGGATGAAAAGCAGCCCCACGGCGTGGCTCCATCAGCACGCTTCTAGGTCGGATGGGGAGGCATTTACTGACAAGAACAAAAAGGTGGATGTCCTGCAGCTGCCCAGTCAAAGACCTGATCTCAAACCCGCCGTGAATCTGCGGAGTTGTCCAACCAGCCTGAACAACCTGGAGCAGATCTGGCTAGAAAAACGGGCCCAAAAATGCAGACAAAAAGACTTCCAGGTGTTCCTACAGCAAAAAATGGCTGCCAAGCATAATTTATCGGGTTTGAACCTTTTTGCAAAGAGCATATTTCAGTTTGTCTTCAAACAATTCCTGACAAATTAACTTTCTGAGTTTCTGTCTTGAAATTAAATATCACAGAGGGTGAATTTCCAATGTGTCACGAATGTTTGAGTAAAACGGCAGAACCGGTTATCGTTTTTGCAGGCCACTGTGTGACTTTAAAAATGAACGTTTTCCTCCTTGGTACGGTCAGAACATCTGGACCGAGCGCCGCCTGCTAGCTCCGTACCTTCTGAATCATGATGCTGTACGTGCCGGTGAGTTTGACGCCTCTGGTGAAGTAGAGGGTGTTCATCCAGCCCAGAGCCAAGGCGAACACCATCACTGTTACGTAGGCCTCGACTCCACTGAGGTAGAGGGCTGCTGTGACCAGAACCAGCACTGAATAAATGAAGCTGGAACACAGAAGTGACCTTTAAACTGTGGGAATCACACCGATTCGCAAACCAAGGTTCTCGAGACGCTGTCCTTCACAGAGCTTCCTTCCTGCTAATGTGCTTTACCAGTCGGAGCACCGATGATAAGGATGAAAGCGAAACTACTTTTAAAAACACTGCTACAGCTGAAGTCGACTCTGTTTGAATTGGCACTTTAATAAAACTGGAAGTTAATTATGAAATATGCCAAGAAAGGGGCCGTGGAATTAATCGGAGGGCTCAAATAAAAGGATGAGAAATTGTCGCCCCTGGGAAAAGGGCGACTGGTGCGAATGGGGAGGGAGAGAGGCTGGACACGAGTCGGGGGCGCGGATCTTACTAGAGCAGCTGAAAGGAGCCGTCGACGAATAATGAGTTCACCCCTGGGCATTTCTTCAGAAAGAGGTCTTTAACCTACAGGACGTGGAGGAAATGCAAAGAGCTGCTCAGAGCAGGAAAGGAAAGACAAAACATAGTTCGCTGGGTCCCAGTGTTACAAATGTCGCGTTATGTTAATGTTTTCCACTTCATTTTTCTCCTATTTACATCTTACTGTGCTTTTTTTTTTTTAAACTAATTATAGCAATTATTCAATCTTCTCAGTGACTACATGGAGGTGCATCTGTATTATTACACTTTTAATGACTGTATAACAAACTAAAAGTGCCCAGATACTGATATTACAGATTTAAAAAAAAGTGTGTGTGTGTGTGTGTGTGTGTGTGTGTGTAAATCCTATTAAATGACTAAATAAAAGTCCTGTTATAGAGCGGCATCCTGTCAATGGGGTTCTTTGCCACCCGATGTTTCCAGCATCAGTAAATGTATGAATACATAATATATATTAATATATAAATATATACAATTTTTACAGTTATCCCATACAATTTTTTAAAATTCATTATAGCTTTATCCTAGGTTTTGCACATTTAAAGGTGATTCAAAATGAACTGTACACTTTCATTAATGTATTACTGAGGAACTAAGTCTCATACTATATGGACATGTAGTGTCAAGCAATTTGTAGAGTTACCGTCATGTTTTTTCCCCCAGATTTCAGCACTTGTAAATCGTATGAATTTCCATCTTGGTAACTCAGTTTCTGGGTAATACATTTTCAAAGTGTTCATTTCTTTTAAATCGCCCTGTGTTCACATTTATCCATTTAGCAGACCTTTTTCTCCAAGACTCACAGCTCTACCCCAAACTTTTACAGAACCTAACCCATGAATAAATGGAGGTACTTCTAAACTACTAAGCTTGCATTGATTGTGATGTAGTGGTTATATTCATGAACAAATCAAGTTATGGACTCAAGGTTTCAGCTGAGCCCACAAGTTGAAGATCCACAGTAGTTGGTTTTGAGCAAGAACTTCACATGCTCCTCTGGATTTCTCCCAGCCGCGCCGTTTGCACCGCTGCCCATTAATGTTCGTCCTGAGACCGACTACATCAGAGTGAGAGCAAATCTCAGGACAACTCACATTGGAGAAGAAGAAGAAGACACCAGAGAGGAGGACCACAACCTCTCCTCCCATCCGCAGGTAGTCCGCAGAGGTGGTGTAGGGGTACGGTGGCTGCGGAGAGTCAGCGAGCAGAACAAAAACGTCCGTTAACGGCAGGTTCTCCAAAAACCCGGCTGTCAGACAGCCACGCTCAGCCAACACCTACCCTTCCCTCAGATGGGCGGTAGTAAGCGACCAGGGTGAAAATGATCATGGTCACCAAGTAGGACACGACACTGATGTAAAAGGTCACAGCGCCAAACTTCTGCCACTTGGCTCTCAGCAGCTCATTGATGGGCTCCACCGCCAGCATCTCGTGCCGATTCTGTAAGAGGTTTGAACAAAAGGTGGTTTTATCAACTGACAACGTGTATAAACCTGACACACAGCATCCTCCCAATCGGAAATACTTTTCTTGCAGAAAATCAAAGTATTAACAAAATTTTATTCGCTATAAAAAAGCTCTGTTCCCTCCAAAAAAAAAAAAAAAAGCCCCATACAAAGAATAAACTTCCTCAGTACTTAGTCACTGACACAAACACTCTCTTCTACATCATTCAGTTCCCCACTCGCTTCCACTCTCACTGAGCCACACAGCACCACTCGCCCAGTAGTTACACAGAATTGGCAATAAGCCGCTCAAGCGAGTTCAGAAACAACACGAAAAACAAAGACTAAGCTAATCTCACACCGGGGGCAGGTGGCACACAGGGCGTTTGGTGCCCTGTGCAGCTGAGTAAAACTTTGCCTGTACAAACTAGAGTAAATATTAAAAGTATTACATATAATTCAACATTTAATAAACATAATTGGGTGACATAAATATACTTTAATATATTTAATAAATATAACTGTACAAAATGTTTGTCCAGCAAAAGCAGAACGTCACAAGTAAAATAAATATTACATGCAAACATGATGCAATATTCAACATAGTAGATGATCAGATGATGATTTACTGGAAGCATGAATAAGAGCACCTCTGTGGATCACTTAGTATTAAAACCTTGACATCTCACACACACACACACACACACACACACACACACACACACACACACACACACACACACACACACTAAGGAGATGCTGCCTTCGCTGCCACACCTCAATACGACTGTTGTAGACCAGGATCTCCAGGACAGAGACCTCCTTGTCGCAGGTGTCGAGGGAGGACAGGTCATACAGGGACGAGTACACAGGCCCGTAGGCCCAATCCTTGAACTTGCGGGACAGGTGACGTAGCTCCTCGTCTTTGATCTCGCGGCGGATGATGTGTTGGAACACCTGGAGAGGGTCAGCGTTTCACTCGGCTCATGTATCTGTCATTCATTAGAGCTTAAGCACCGCGCACTCGGCACCTTATGGCCTGGGCTTATGGAGAGAAAGTCATTCAGATCCCTAAAGGCTCCTCTGCTGTACCCACGAGCAACGTTTTCCACCTAATTTTATGAAGCTGACGTTACACGGAACTTTGCATTATGGAGGTCATCCAAGTTAACAAACAGTTGCTAAAGGCATATAAACCAGTATTTTAATAAACTAAAAGTACCACCCTGCATCTGCGCTTCAGCTTGTGCTCCCAGGGCTCTTTGCAGCACCGCGTGAGCCTTGCCGTAACCGTGGTCTTACCCCAATTTTGCCCAGCTTGGCGGCCATCATGAGGGGGGACATGCCGTCGTTGTTGAGCACCGCCTCCAGGTTGCAGTCGGGGTGCAGCCGGGCGCTCTTGACCAGCAGCAGGTCGTACATCTTGGTGAGGAAGCGCGTGTTGTCGCGCGTGTTGTCGGCAATGTGCACCAGGGCGTGCAGCACCGTGTTCCCCCGTGAGTCCTGCCGCCGCAGGTCTGCCTTCTTGTGCGCGTTCTCCGTCAGGTAGTGCACCATCTCCGGCTGGTTGGTGCAGGCGGCCAGCGACAGAGGCAGCTCACCTGCGCAGAGGAGGCTTCATCTCACATGTCATGTGACATAAGTTTCAGCAAATAACACTTTGCAATTAAATCGTCTTGAGGCCCGGAGAGGAGCAGCTCAGGTTAAACATCTTGGCTCAAGGGTGCTATAAACGGGCCCTCTGCTGCAATTTTAACCGGCAGCTGCGTAAATCCACATCCTTAAACACGACGCCTTCCTGCTTCCATTAACTACAGAACACGCAAACAAGCTGCCATCTTCAAAACGGCAAAACCTTCAACTGGCACCCACTTCCACAGGCTCTTCTTTGTTCTACAAGAGACGTGACATCTCTGCTCGGACCCGTCTGCTTGGTGACCAGCCCTCAGGACACCGATGACGTTAATAAGTCCAGTTAACTGGGTAACGTTAAACTGTTTTGGGGATCATATAAAGTGGTGCCAATTCACATCAGGCTACCTGTCCAGCGCTGCTGATAAACCCCGTTGTAGGAATACTGACTTTATACGCTAACGTCAGTCTCGTCCTCTTCTCCCTACAAATGACATTACGACACAGTCCACTGACCACGACAACATGCAGCGGTTCTCCCAGGATATTACAGACATTTTCACATCAAGCCGGTTATTAAATAGATGCAGTGAATGCAGATGACATCAGTATGTTAAACTGCTGTGATGCTGGTGACAGTCATGGCAGCACCTTCAGCAACCCAGTTCACAGCTTTCTGCCAAAACAAACATATGTGCTTCACATTAGATTCTGGCCATTTTTCAGGAAAGGTAATGATTTTCTGTCATTTGTAGGTTATTTTTGTGATTACCAGACAACTCTAGACATATGGAGCGACTCCTCTACGTGCTGCTGCATCTTTTTTATTATTACACAACAGAACTGGGCCACAGCGGCATAGAGATGCATTTTCTCACATACAGAGCAGCAGCACAGCCACCTCTCTCTCTCTCGCTCTCTCTCTCTCACACACACACACGAAGACAAAGCTTGGCGATATACGTTTTGTTATTACTTTCTGCACACGACGTGAACCCTCAACACCCATATACACACACACTGTGATGCCTGCTCCCTCTCACCCCCCCAGGCTGCAAGGCGCTATATTTGTTATTGTTTAGGTCTCAGTCAGCGTCCATCAGCGACTGTTGTTTGTTTAATTAAATTTTGCTTGTGATTCCAATCAAGTTACACTTCAGTTCCTGTCGCCAGCAAGAGAAAGAGTGAGTTTTCGTTTAAAATAGAAAAAGCAAAGGAAAATCAATACAGAAACGGAAGTGGAAGCAACAGTGCAACATGAACACTGTATCACATTAATATTATTATTCCATATTATTATTAACATGAATAATGGGTGAAACTAGCAGGGGGGGATAAAACCCCACTAAGGAACATGGCATTCATGTATGTTTATAAATCCTTAAGGTTCTTTGCAACTTGCAATGAAGTCGACTTACGGCAACGAGCAAGTCGAGGACCGCCTGTACGGCAGTGCTTACTCGCGGTGCCCAGTAATTCATTTTTCCTCAACGTGCACTATGTGAGCTTCTCAAACTTCTTCCCTTACAAAATTAATAAACAGGTTTAAAATCCACATAAGGAGCAAAGGCACCGAGTTTCTGCGCCCGGGGCATCAGCATCGGGACTGTAGCTACACTAAGCCTGAGAACCTGCTGGAACCACCACTGTTGCTATGGGTGACCAGTTGCCTCATGTGGAAGCATGTCTTGCCATCTCCCTTCTTCTAGTAAAATATGGGAGTGAGGAAAGTACTGCCGATAGCCTCAGCTTGCTGCAGACAAAATAATAAGTCATAATATTTAAAAAAAAAAGAAAAAAAAAACCCACATAATTGAAAACCCCAAGCAATAGAGCAGAAACTGTGGCCATCACCCATCTGACAGCATCTCGAGCGGCGTAGAGATGTGTTTCTGAACCTCCAGAGCGGATGGTTTGAAAATCGGCACCCTTTGATCGAGTTGGTACCCAAACCCTTCCATCTCCAGGTAGGACACGGGTTCAGCGTTTAAAGGAGATCCGTGCATCCGTGGGAGAAGCACCATGAAGCCTCCTGACAACAGAGGGCAGTGCAGCATCTTCCTGGAAGCTCAGAGCAGGACCTGGGCATGTGTCTCAACATGTCTGCTTTGTACACACTGGAAAAGGATATGCTTTCTAGCAAACGCTGTGCTGTGTTCAGCCAGCTTTTCTTCACTTTCAGCCTCTAAATTTAGTTGATTTTTTAAAACTTTTTTCCAGCCTCCACACCACTCAGTAGCACAACAGACAATATTAGAGTCTTATGGGGTTTGCAGGAGACTGAAACATACCACACACTCACAAACAGTCCTGCGTTCAACAAGCCACCACTCGCCACTCCTGTGCTCAGACCTGGTACACTAACATGTTCCTCTGGTGCTGCTGTCTAAATGTTTAATAAAGCTGAGATCTTTATTTAGGTGTCTAGGTTGGGAGGGGAAAAAAAAACATTTATGTAAAGTACCCTCAGAGTTGAGGGACATTACATCATAGCTTATGGAACAGTGAGACCATCATGGAAATTACACATGGTGGAGTAGAATATATGAAATAATCACAGTCTCATGAAGAAGAGCTTCATAAAAAGCTAACCAAATTAAAAAGGGAGAGTGAAGTTGGCTGGATGTCAGTTTACAAGTTTAACTGGGACCTTCTGCAGACGTGTTGGCAAAAGATCCTCTCTTGCATTTCAGCTGAGTTCACCAAAGCGCTGCTTGTCGTTGCCATACGGGGCGGCTCTTTCGATCGCCTGAGGCGCCGGGTCAGAGCCCAGTGCAAACCGGTCTGGACACTTAGCTGGTCTGACTGTGTGCTCCTGCTCATCCCAGATCGGCTTGAAGGCACAACAAGCAAACGTTGCCGCTCCGCTTTACAGAACAAACCACGTCAGCTCACAGCTGATCCAACCAAACCGCTAAACTTTAGGAGTGTAACAGAAAACGCTGGAAAGGTACCGCTCAAGAATTATACAAAGAAGGGGTGCATCTTCGATGGAAAACTCTCACAGTAGAAATATACTGTGGACTTCATCTCCTGGTAAGGCCTGGTCCTGTTCTGGTGAGCAGCAGGAGGGTTGGGGGCTGAACAAAAGCCCGAGGTTCGACTTACCAAAGTAGAAATACCCGCCCTCATCCCTGGGCTGGAAGAAGCGGCCCCTGGCCTGGGCGTGGACATCTGCCCCTCTCTCCACCAGCAACTCCACGTACGGCTTGCAGCGCCTCTCGATGGCAATGTGCAGCGCTGTCTGGCCTGCAGGGACAGCAGAGCTCAACCTTCCACCTCACATCCAGCTAACACAGGCAGTGTTAAAGTCAGTGGCCAAGCACACAAACGTGCTGGATTCTCCTTCAGACAACTACAGAACATCAGAGTAGTGGGGCAACTATATAGGAGCAAATTGTGAAGAAGGTGCAGTAAATACTGTTCAAACAGCCAGCTGCTGACAGGGCCATGTGGCCATAGAGATGGAAACAGTAGTAAGATTAAAAGTAAATAGTTGTAATGGGTGAAATCAATAAATATTTCATTGGGATTAAATCAGTTTATCGTCCGGTGCCGACAACGGACTCTTAATGTCCATTCAAGTGCATATTTGTATTATTATGTGCAATTCGGGGGTTGACAGTGAACATTGGTTGAGATAGAAATAAAAAATGTTTTTATGTCATGCGTAGCAGCCTTTACATAAAACAGCACATTTTTTCCCCGACCCTAGAAAATGCCGTATTAAACTGCATCATTTAGACGACAAGAGAAGCCCACTTTTAAAAACTATTATATATAACTATATAGTTATATAACTATTATTTAAAAACTATTATATATTCTTACAAAGGTCCGCAAACAGGCAGCAGTTTGTCAAACTGTTACCTCATCCCAAAGGTGTAATACAGTCACACTGATCTCCATCCCGCAGACAGGAGCTGCCTTCTCACCCTAGAACCTGTCCTAGCAGACATCCTGGCACGCACACACACACACACACACACACACACACACACACACACCCTAGACCTGACCATCATTACCTACAACACAAAAGGTCGCAGGAATGCATGGGGCCGGTTGTGACGGTTACTTTGTTCCATCTCGTACATCTCAACCCACCTAAGAGCATCTGTCTGAAAACCGTTTAGCAGCCATCCAGCACAGGGCAGCCAAATCGCAGCAGAAAATCCTCCTCTGACCAGAAGGAGGTCTGCCAACCTGCCAGATACGCAGCCAAGGACTGAGGTGTTGCCTGCACTGAAAAGACCTACAGTAGAGATCTACATTTGTTCTCCCTCCGTTTGGGAAGACCCCAACCTACAACACGTATCTGGAATACTTTTGGTGTAAAGCTGACAGTAAACTATTGACAAGGGTAAGGTATTTAACAGCAGGCCATGCGTCCCACATGAAGAGTCTAGAAAACTCGTGCTAACAATCGCTGTGCTCCGAGATGAAGGACCCTTCACGGGTGGCCTTCGGCAGAGGAATACCACACACATCACCTCAGAAAAGTAAACAGCAGGGTTTCAGTTCACTCCTGGGCATCACATGCAACTCCACAGGATCATCATGAAATGGTGTTTCACCCACACTACACTTGAGAGAGAGCTGGGAGTTTCCAGAGGCTGGCGGTTACATACAGCTCATCCAAAAAACACCTTCTTTAAGATATGATCACCAACAGATCTCTGCCAGTATCCTTCTGTTATCCTTTCTGTCAGTGTTGTCTCGATGACAGTAACTGCAACAGCCCATAGCGTCTCATGAGACAGAGGTGCAGAAACTTAAAACTGTCTAGTAGTGGAGCGAGAGACTTCTGTCACGTCACTTTCCCGCCCGTCACTGCGCTGCAGATGTCTAATACGCAACTCAGAAATAAAATTTTCTTTCTGAAATGCGTCTTAACATCTGTTCTTAATAAATAAGGAGGGGAAAAAAAAGTAGGCAGAAATGAGAGAATAATCATCAGGACAGTGTCATCATCCATAACCATCCAAATCTTTACAATGGCTACATACACAACAGAAATGTATAAGTAAAGAAAACATTCATCACTAACAAATGGTTTTGCAGTGGCGATTTGAGGGAATGACACAGAGCGACGCCTGTGAGGGTCCATGACAGGTTAGATGAGCTGTTATTGGGGGCTGAGTGACATCACATCTCATTAATAATAATTAATATCTCAAAAAGCATTTTTAACTGGCACAACTGGGCAAAAGTGGAGCAGTAAAGAAGCTCAGTGAGCTCAGTCCTATGTTTGTGGAGAGGCTGGGTGGAAATAACTGCTATTATCTTAAAATCTTGGGGGGGGGGGGGGTTGCCTTTTCGCAGAGCTGCCTGGAGTCAAAGGAACCTTAATTTATTGTGGGTGAGGTGGGGTCTCTGACTTTGCCCAATAAGGGCCTTCAGAACAGCCACACCCACAGGGCGCCTTGGGGAGCAGAGCATGTGTGAGCTCTTTGTGCCGGACAGGCACCGCCTTCCACTCCGGAAAATGTGGCTCATTGAAAAAGGAACAGCCGGGGGCCCTGGATATCATTATACCAGTGATGGTTTGCATGAAGCTTACGTCATACCCACCAAAACGCCAACCGACTAAGCCTGAGAAGACGCCTGCTTTTTCAATTGCTATTTTCTAATAATAGAAAAAAAAATTGTTCAAAAGAGGGAGGGGCGAGTTACACAAACAGGGGTATAAATGTTACCCAAGAACTTGAAATATGTACAAAAATCAAACGTTTTTAGGGCTTAGATGCCTACAATGTATAATACGGTTCACGAATTAGTCGCCAGCTTCCTCTGCTGATCCAGATCCAGCGTAGGGGAGATCGAACAACAAGGAACCCCACACATCCACTCCCAAAACAAGAGACTAGGTGCTTCGAGTAGGACTCGTGCACAAGGCAAATCTGAGCAGCGTTAAGAGATGTTTGGAGAAGCGACCAATGTGATGCCACGGCGAACGCAGGGCGCACCCCCAGTGGACTCGCAGCAGCGAGTGTGTACCGCGTGGGGACAACGCAGCCCGCTGACCTACACGCTGTACGGTGAATTAGGTGCCGCTGAAAGGGAATGTACTGTACAATATGCGCAGCAGCTGTTACCTTTAAACGCTGGTGCACTTGTCAAGGCACAAAAAGCCACTCCAGCATCCACAGCGTACAACAACAAGGACTGGTGCTGTGAAAGCTCCCACGCCGCAGCAGTACAACCGTGAACCTATTTTTGTGTCCTTCAAGACCCGTGTGGCTCAACAGAGGAGGACAAGCAGGTTTGCTGGGGGCAGATTGCTGCTCTGGGCCAATTAAAGGCCCCCAGTAGAGCCGTGTCAGAACCCGGAGCCCCGGGCAACACGCGGCCTAATGGCTCCGTCTCCCATTAACCGCTTACAGACGCAGCCCACCCTCACGTGGCAACGGGGTTAATTCAGTCCACCAAATCACCCAGTCAGGCGAATCGCGAATTGCGAGGGCGTCAAATTACCATAACCCTTTATTAAATAAAATCTTGACAAATACGACACCAAAAACGAATTAAAATGGCAGAAAGAGAATCCGTGCACAATAATATTTGTGGCAAAATTATTATTAACAGCTCCTCTTTCAACGTTGTGTTTACTAATACTCATCCGCTGGTTCCACAATAACCTCTTCAACGGGACCACAAGGCACTTCAGACGGAACCTCAGACGGAAACATTGTGATAATCTGGTTCACAGATGCTTGTAACGTGAACAAGTAAAGTTCATAGGATCCTTGCCTATGTCTCCTGCCCCGCAAAGCCAGCAGACACTGTGCTGTGAAGCATAAATAACCGGTGTTTCATCTTCTTACCCTGAAACAACACCGTAAAAATGACTCAGCAAGTCACTGAAACCAAGTTATAAAGCATTGCAAGTGGCTTCGGAGAAACGCGTCAGCAAAAAGATGACAGCGGTGCCGAATGTGCCGTTTCAGAAGTGGAATTATATTTAATTATGTTTAAATTACATTTAATAATGAGAGTTGTTGAAGTGTGACAGAATACAGGAGCTTTATACAGAAGGTTGTTTTGTTATGAAAAAAAAAAAGTGTCTGCGTGCTGTCCAGAGTATAACCCATAGCAGACAGTGAATAAAGTCCGTTTTGGAAGTAAATCACTGGGCAACAATAAGTCCGCTGCATGAAACATCCTCAAAAACTGTTGTCGTGCTTTTTCATTGTTCCAGAGCCCTTTCTGAGAGGGATGAGTGTCCATGAAAGCACTTAGTAGCCAAAGATCGCTAGTATGTCAACACGGGGGAGCCACCCATTAGACCACCCATTCTACATCAATCAAACTCTGCTTGGTCGACATCTTCAGCATGTCCTGCCCGTCCTGATGGATTTAAAGGGGGCTTAAGGGGTACGGGCAGTGGAGCTCACCGCGGTAGTAGACATCTCGGAAGGGCGTGTTGATGAACTCGTGTAGGTTCTTGGTCTGTTCCGCTGCGTCCACCAGCAGGGGAATGGTGTCATTGCGACCACCGTACAGGTTCAGCAGGGCTTTGAGCAGGCAGGTCTTCCCTGTCGACGGCTCTGGGGGGGAAAAGAGAAACAGGCAGCAGAAGGGGCTTTAAAAAGCAATCGCCTGAAGTCACGGTCAAAACATGAATAAATAAAGCAAGCAAGGGTATAAAATTTATAGCTTATATAAATTCAGAGCTGTTACTTTTCTGCAGAGTGACTGTCAAGTTACGTACAGTGATTTACCCATTTATACAGCAGGGTCATTTTTACTCTCTGTTTTGGGGAATACAGAAGCACCCCGCCGTAACGCAACAAGTGGGGCTAAAAAAAAAAAAAATGAATTTGCACTAAATGAGGGGGTCGCCTTATTGCGAGGTACACCTGGGAAATGTGGTTAATATACCAACCCGCTTCGACGGTGCAGTCAAGGACAGGGAGACCGAATTGTGGGAACACAAGTTTTTGGACCTGCAGCCTTAGCAAAGTAAAACCGTCCCATCTGCTGCCATGTTCTCACATTTTTTTTCAAACACCCTAACAAAGATGGAAGTTAGCACTTAGTGCATCACTATGCTGTCTAAACCAAAAAAGAGTGAAACCTCAGGGTCAGCGAAGGTTTCTGTCACTGAGTGTAAAAATATCCAGTCGTGCATGAGGAAGAAGCATTAAGATAGACAAAAGACCACTTTTTCCCTCCCAGTATCTGCTTGGATGAGCCCTGCGAAAACAAAGTCTGACTCCAGCAGAGGAGGATATTCAGTTGATTCTTGAGGCTTCTGATGAACGCAAACAATTTATGGAAGATGGAATGGAATGGAATGGCATATGGAAGATGTACCACCCTTCTGAAAACCATCAAAATAATGTCAAACAGTCAGTTTTAAATAGATCCCCTGCTGATAAAATCTGCACAGCTGGAGCAGATACACCGAGTCTGCTGTTCCACTGTGGGTTTTGAAACTTGCTTGTACTGGCATTTTCTTCTTGTCCCAGTGTTCCGCCTTCCCAGGTCTCACCTTTGAACTCTTCATCTGTGAGCCTCTTTTCGTGGGTCCGCAAATACTCAACCAGACCCTCAAGGCTCCCAGGGTCGGCCTGCGTCACGGCTTCGAAGAGGACGCTCCGGCTGAACACTTTCAGCACCTTGGGGGCTTCTTGAGCAGGTCCTTTGTCAAAACTGGCCTCCGTCTCACTCTTTCTGCAAGGACACACGTGACCACCACGCAACAAGGAGGAAACAACGTTCAGTTAGACAGGCTGCATCTCGTCGCTCAGAAAACTCAGCTGGACTTTTATTACAGAAAAAAAAAAAAAAAAAAAAAACTCCTTCCAATGGATATTACAGCTACACAGGCAATCAATGTACCTTCTCAACATCTCAACCACATTACAACCCCACTTGCTGCTTCTGGGTCCTGCTGACATCAACAGGCCGACGTACCTGAACGAGGCACCTTGTTCTCACCACACTGCTGTAATACTGCGATAGTGAACATCACATTTTGTTCTTAGCATTTTTCTATTATATAGTTTTTGCACTGACCCTCCTCACATCTCGAATCAAAGTAACACTGCTGCAGTATCACTTTGGACTTTACCTCACCTTACAAACACAAATGGAAACGTAAGCTTGGTCAGAACTCTGAACTATTCATAAATCCAGCCCCTATGTCGCAAATAATAGAAGCTCAATAATATAGCAGCTTAACCTCTCAATTTATTCACAGCGTAGGTTCTGCTAAAGCAGCACATGAAGCTATAATAAATTAAAAACTTGCTATAACTGTTTTATAATCCGTTCATACAGGGGCTGGTCTCAGTGTTCTTCTACAATGACCACAAGCGATTCAACATAGACGTGTTTGTCAGATTCCAGTCACCTGAGCGTATCAGTCAAAAAAGTGAAATATACAGCACCTCTATTTATTTATCTGTTGAAGGTTTGGACAGAGCAATAATGAACATTCTCTCCTCCTCCTGAGTGTGTTCAACTGACAGCTAGAGGCAGAAAACAGAAGTGACGACTATTTTTTGAAAATTGAATGGTGAAGAGAACGCAATTAAAAATAAACTTGGAAATGGTCTTATCTTCAAAAAAAAAAAAGCCTTATTCAGATGTTCATGACACAAGGTATGATGTACTTATATATGGAACTATGGGACTCAAAGGGAAAGCTGGAGGAGAAGATATCCAAGAGCAGTCATTTAAAAGCTGCGTTGTGTGTTTTGCATTCCAGTTGATTCTTTAAAATAAAATAAGGATTAAAGCAGACTGAACATCTATAGTGATCTGGGTGCTTGACTGGCACTTTCAGGCAGGGGCTGAGTTATTTATACAGGTCGATAGTCAGGTCTCTTGGAGCAATTCGGGTGTGTAAGAACCTCGGGCCGAGGTGAAACAGCGGAGTAGGGAATGTGGTTTGAACCAGCTGCCTTTAGGTTACAACATCATGCCCTGAACCATTCATCAGATCTTTTTGTCAGTTCTTCAGTTCTAGCAGTGTATAATCTGGGAAGGTATATTCCTCATTTTCTCTAAATAAATAAATAAAAACTTTAAATGCAGCAGTTGTGCTTGAGGCACATTAGGCGCGCCTTTCTCTTCAGACACTACAATGACCTCCTGATGGACAAAACTCAAAGTGTGTGAGTGTGTGTGGGTGGGTGGATGCCCTCTTAGAAGGTGCTGAGCCCTGTTTCTTCATCCCTTCAAGTTCCCTATACACAGGCCTCACTGTGCTTTCAAATAGAGCACCGAGCAGCATCCCGACTGCAGCCTAAACATTACCTCACCTGCGGCGGCAATAAGGCCTCTGTGTGTGTCTGCACACACCTACAGTGTGACACAGCCCATACACAGTGATCACACCACACATACAATCGCTGCCTATGCAATGTTAACACTAAGTTAAGGACTGGCCAGAAATAATAAAAATATCACACATTTACAATACTGTAATCAGTAGACGGAAGAAAAAGAAACAGACAATTCTGACAGTATGCGGATCTTAATGCCACTACATGCACTTTCCCAGGTAAATTTTAATACCAGCTCCCGGTTTGCAAAATAGACGTCCTGTTATAACAGAGGCAGAAATCTGACTGCAACAAATGAAGAAATTCAAAGAAATGGCTGGTTCATTAGATTGTTCCTGTCCCATACTGCCTTTCAGCGTAATACGGCAACCTGTAAGGGACACACTGCGAAGATCCTTACAGCTTCATGGATCAAGTTCGCTTTGGTTATCTGAATTTGTGGGGTGTCTCCATTTTAGTCTCAGAAAGTGTGATACAGCAAAATGGGGAAAAAAATAACCTTAGAAAAGTTTGTGGAAAAAAATTGGAGAGAAAGAAGATAAGACTAGAAAAGCTCATGTCTCTGAACAGGTCTGATCCCCCCACTGAGGAGTTGGTGCCCCCTGTGTGTGTGTGTGTGTATACGTGCCCTACATGGTTTTTGACACTTTTAGCAGCATTTGGGAAAGTTGACTTAAGTAAAAGAGTACCCTGGTAAACTATGCACAGCATTTTCAGGAACTAATTAAGTGCAAGAAACAGACTTTATCTGTAGAATGAATCACAAGGTGATGTTTCCCTGGAAAAACTATTACTCCATCTTTTTCACCATTGTTTTTTGCTGTCAGCAATATTAAACTGTTTTCAAAATTTCCAGTAATAAAGCTGAGATGAAGCAAGAACAGGTAAGTAATCTTTAGGAAGAAGAGCAAAAGTGTCACATTTAGCAGAATAACATTTTCACCAAATTATGACTTCATTCCCCTGCCGATAAATGTAATGAACAAAGGTGATAGAACATAAAATATCTTTTTTGGGCAACTAGGTATGCTCACAGCACGTTCATGCCCATCAGCAAATGTGTGAACAGACCGGTTTGAACGCCACACCGAGAGCCGCCTGCTCACCCCAGAGGCAGCTTCCTCCTGCGCCGTTTTTGGTTGTTCGGCTGGTGGTAGGTCCCGTAGTCGTACATGGTGTCCATGGGAGCCTTTTTGGGGCCAGGCACCACACTGGCTTCGTACATGGTGTTTTCCAGCCGATCCATGGGGTTGGAGATACCCTTCTTGAAGGCGCCATGGAACTTCATGCGTAGGTTAGGCCTGTTGTGCGTTGTTTCTGGGGCCTGGGGTTGCTCTTCACCCTCAAACAGGTTGGCCAGTGAGGACAGGGGAAAGGAGCTCTCATTCTCAGCCTGGCTGTCCCCGCAGTCTGTGGGGCCATTGGCCTCCGCATGAGGGTCCTGCTCTGCCATGGTGAGCCGGTACCGTCCAAGAATGCTGGCAGCAGAAAAACCCTGAGGGCATCATGTATACAGGACAGGTCATCAATGAGTCATTTGACAGGGCAAGATCTAAACTGGACCTCAGTGGTCCGCAATAGACCCATTCCTTGATTTTCAAACGTTTTTATTATGAATTTTCAGTTTGTGACCCCGCTGATATCTTTAAAATTTGATTTACGATCAATATTTTTGCAGATATAAGACTTTCCATTGACATATGAAGCAAATTTTAGCTAATTTTATCAGTCAGGACCCATTTTGAATTGGTTTTTAACAGCGCAATGTTTACATCTCTGGGATGCTGAGCATTATAGGAATATTTTCCCGTAATTTCTATGCTGCCTCTAGGAGGCTTCTTGTGCTTTATTTTGTCCTTATTTACTGTTAAAATTCAAACTGATCGGAATCATCTGTCAGGTTAGTCACCGCCTTGCCTGTCAGTTTTAACAAACTAACTACTTATCATGACTGTGTATTAAGTTTAGGAGAATTTATGATAGGATTAGTATAAAAGACTAATTTTCTTTTCACTTCAGTACAGATACACTGCCTATGCAAATGCAAAATACATACTGCATTATATTACAACATTTATATAACTGTTAACAGTTGCAGATTTATTTTATTGTCTGAGACAGGAATAATGTTTTTTTGAGTTTTGATGGCAGCTGGGTTCTGCATCACATGAGTTAAATTTTCAGTGTAAGAAATAATGACAACTGACATTTCGAATTGTTGCCTAATGAACAAATTTCCAGGAACAAATTAGGTTCATAAACCAAGGAATGAGTGTTTATTGAAGTCAAACTGTCATTTAAACTAAACCTATATATCATTATAATTAAATATCTTTTTGACCCAATATTGCTGTATTATTATTATTATTATCATCAGTATCATCATAATTATTAGAATCAATATAATTACAATTACAACAACAACAACAACAACAATAATAATAATAATAATAATATGCTTCGATAAGGGCAAAATTAATTTCTGGGTGACACTTCTACAAAGTCAGCTAATAGTTCTATCAGTTTATACAGTCTAATATTATTATGCATAAGAGTCTTACTGAAGTTTAACGTGCAGCCAGGTAGGTCTGTCAACTGGAACACTTCTGGCAGCCCTGATAAAAAAGCACTGTGTTACACAGCCCACTGCATACAGGCTCATTTGTGTCACCAGAGGTTCAAATGCTCCTTTGGTGGAATTCGGGAATTTAGCAAGCCACCCATTTCCTGCTAAAACTCCTCGAAGGTTCCCTATAAAACCTGCAACTGCCACACTGCAGCGCTGGCGTGACGGTGGAATTTTCCACACGCCGCACTGTTTGAAATCATAGTCACTCAGCTCAGAGCTCCCGGCTGCTTCGCGTTGCCGTTTTCATAACTTTAAATCAGTATATTTTTCTTATTTATCGCTGCTATCGTCGCTTTATTTTGCAGCACACGCTTTCTGGATGAGCTGACGTCTCTCTGCCCGACTGGCCCGCGTGTTAAATCCTCTTTAAATCGAGAGTCACTTGTGCTGAAGTCTGTCTGCGAGGCCCAGTTTTAGCAGCGAAACAATGAACGATGTTCATTTGCATCGACCTGACGGCAAACGTGGTGCTGAAGATTAAAAACAGGGTGCCAACCCCCAGCCCTCACCTCATACATCCCTTCCGTGTAACACTGGAGTGGTAAATTCCTCCCTGGAACGCAATGGAGACTGGAAGTAAGGACACAGCATGAGGAGCCTTGTCTGACCTACAAGTAAGGGTTAAATAAACAGCAAACAAGGGGGGGGGGGGGGCTCTGGTGACCGGACACTTCCCATCAATGGACACTTATAACAATATCGCACGTAACCTGTGTTTCATTTCCAACCTGCTGCTCTGCTTCACTTCCACACACCTGGACTTCGTACTTCCGGCAGGAAAGAAGAAAAAGAGAAAAATAACATTGGAAATTTTCGATTTATGTTCCCAAGAAAGATTCACTACGCCCTTCTGTGCCAAAATGAGCTCAGAGGTCACGCTATGGTAGCAGTATTTATCGTTCCAGATGCTAATCTTGGCCCCCGTCAACAGACCCCACTTCGCATGTCCTGCTTATACCTGTCGCGGCTCCGAGTAAACATGTCGACACAGTGACAACCGATAGCTTTTATAGGGGGAACCATGACCATCTCTCACCCTGAAAACACCCCCCCACCCCCATCTTGCAAAGTACATCCAAATTTTTCAAACCTCAGAATATTTCGTGTTCATCAGTGACTTAAAACTGTTGCTGATGATTTCGCTCGATTCGAATTTGGCTCCAGTTGTTTCGATCATCTTTGCCGATATAAATCGGGGGCCCAGAAAGAAACCCCGCTTCCCCTCTAATATTATCTCCATGTCGCAGCCACCCCCCCCATTTGCAAAAAACGTGCGCTGGTCGCATCACTATTTAATAAACTTCCTGGAAAACAATAACGGAAATCTGACACCATGTCTGCTGGTTCCCGCCGAATGACATGGCAACAGTTCTGCTTTAGACCAGCGAAGGCAGCAGACTGGATGAACCAGAAATACACCCCTTCGTGGAGGTGGAAGCACAAGTGATTCTATATTCATGTACCTCAACAGTAAAAATAAAGACATTCCTGTAAACAAAACTGGAGAAACAGACAACCTGCCACATGTGGTCAGAAA
Organism: Arapaima gigas; assembly: GCA_900497675.1. NCBI lineage: Eukaryota > Metazoa > Chordata > Actinopteri > Osteoglossiformes > Osteoglossidae > Arapaima > Arapaima gigas. The sequence goes on from UFQX01000286.1 coordinate 1,026,876, forward strand.
AACATGAACAAATCCTGCCAACAGCCACCGCCGAGGGTCACCGGTACAAGAGCGGCGCTGTGACGCCAGCAGCCAAGCCTGAGGTCCCACCCTGACCTTACTGTCGCTTTCAAGGGCTTCCAAAAAAGCTACTCAAGTTTTCCTCTGACATTCTACTGGCAGAGTCACACCGAGAACGATGCCGAAGGCTTAGCCCGGATGAAAAAAGAAGCCCGTTTCTCACGCGTGACAAATTCGAGCAAAGTTTTAAGAATTGATATCCTGGACATGTTCGAATCCCGCTTTCGACACACCGTGAGACGCTGTGGTCACCGAGAGGAACGGCCAGCAGTTCTCCACCGTGTGGCTTTATTGTGGCTTGGCTCCAACCAGGAGTCCAAGGTTTGAACCCAAATCTTACATCTCCTCCAGAAATTCAAAAACGACCAGAAACCGCTAAACAGCAGTTCCTCAACGTAAACGATTTCAACCATCTGTAAAATTATTTTTTCCATTGCTCCCATCCTGCCACACTAGCGTTTCATTTATTTTAACACAACCGTACTCTTCACAGACACAACTGCTGTGCTGTGACACTAGATATTTGTCTACTCCACGATAAATAATGAGTGACCTGTTTACTCCGCAGTTTAACCAGCCGTGGGTTTCAAACGCCCTGTTCACAGAGATACTTTGCTTTCTTAGCGTTCAGGTAAACAAAACACGGCTCCGTACTCTCACCCTGCGACAGGAGGAGAAACTTCCAGCAAGACGACTGTTGCTGCCCTCGTGGATGTCACAACTGGACCCGATGCTCAAACTACCTGACCGTCCTGATGAAGTCAGAAACAAATCGCTGGAGACAAAGTGAGGAGGAGCTGGATTGAAAGACAGAAGACCAAACCAATCCCCCAAATTGGGACTAGAAACAAGACTATTATCAAACCAGCACCGATTTCAATATTTCTCCACGTTCATATGATTTAGGTCAATTTTGTTTTTCAAATACGAGACGATTTTGTGAAACTTGCGTGAAGAAAAACAGTGTTCCACTGGAAAAAGATTTCATTTACATTTAGTGTTGAAGATTTTCGCCACAACATTTAATAACTTATGTAGTATTTAGCAGATAGCTTTATCTAAGGTTCCTTACAAGTGCTAGATGCACTACAGTAGACTCCCTAAAGTCATCTGCCCATATACAACACTCCAGCTGAACACACACACACAAACACACCTGTGCAAAACAGTCGCATTTGTAGCCACCAGTCTACCTGAAATTCACATTTTTGAACTGTGGGAGGAAACCTGAGCACCCACAGGGCTGCAAGTATCCAGAATACAAACCCTCAAATACCCAAAAATACAAAATCAATTGTATGAACGAAACGGAACTGTGTTTTTTTTAATATTAAACTCCACATCCTTCCAGATTAGTACCATCGTTTCTCTAATTGCTAGTTGTGTTCATAACAATATCAGTAATTCTAACCTGGTTATACTGTTTACAGTATCGCATAGCAAAAAAGCCAAATATATTCGGTCCAAAATTTCACTGTGATTTGAAGTGTAGCCAAAGCTGAAGAGATTCACATAAAAAGGGCTGCTGTACTGATCAGAACTAAACAACACACAGTTAACGCTTGGCTGGGAGAAGCACGTTCTTCCCCTCCGATAAGAGGAGCATCACAGAGGGAAGTTCACAGGAAAGAGACAGTCTCTGCATCTCCGGGTCTGGGTTTCTTCAAGGCTTAGAGCAACAGTTCTCCACTTTTCGAAGAGGCTGGAAGATACTAGGAGATATTGCTGATGGTCACAATATATTTCTGAAACAAAAGGAGGCCTCAAATTTCGAGCAAGTGATAAGAAAGCAGCACGTGAGCCGACTTGCCTCGAAACTTAGTGCACCCTGGGTAACTAAATGTGGCTTTGGGGGCTGATATAAACAATGACGGTGCAACACAGCAGAGTTTTACTGGGAGAGCAGCTTGGCCAGAGAATCTGGGGGGGTCCAGAGTGGAAAAGAGAACCGGGGGGGGGATTATGAGAAGTGCAGGGAAGCGAGGAAAAGTCACAATAATGCAAAGAGCAAAGCACAGAAGGACCAGTAGAGTGTAACACAGTACTGGTCCACTTCACTTCAAGTACTCTGTCTGCAGAAGTACTCAAAACACACGAGCTACTGCTGCCCCTTGTCTACACAACGGTTTCTGAGTGGTCTTGAAGGGCGTCTGTATGATCCTGGCATTACATATACATTATGGTCTTAAGTCCAACCGATTATTTCCGTCATTGTGGGGCAGCAGCCATCCTGAACTTGTGCCGGCGTTGCTTTGGTTACAGAGGGGAACTAGGTTCAATGACCAAATTTAAGCAAATCAAACAGGTTAAGCAGAATACAAATGCTGGCGCTGAGGAAGAGTCTGGGGGTTGCCTTCTTTCCAAAGGATTGTCTACAGACCTTATACCCTCTGCCCAGCCTCTCTGGGGGGCTGGGGGCTTGATTCGTTTCCCAGTCGCAAGAGCTGTGCGAATCACCCGTGAGATTTTGAGAAAAGCGGACGCTGCTGACCGCAGTTGGGGGCCGAGGAGATGAAAACAATCACCTGGCAACCGAGGCCGTCTTCGGTCTCCCACGCCGACACGGCGTGAGAAAGCAAACACGTGTCGATAAACTATCAGCTGGGAAGGATGTGCGGACATCTCTCTGTGGCTTAAGACACGGCATTGCCTCCGCGGAGCTCAGGGCCGCCGACATCCCATCGGCCAACCTCCGTGGGGGGAGCTCTCAAGGGACCAGGGATTCTGCCTCAAGCAAACGTCCTGGACATGGACTCCTTCCCCAAAACCTAAGGAAAGGTTAGTAAAGCACCGGACGTCACGAATGGGGAAAACGTGCAGGACGGCGGATTTCAGCCACGTGTTCGGTCTCAAACTGCTGTTGGTTCGTGTGACTAGAACACAAATGGCAGAAGTCTGACAGTCTTCTGCCACCTCTCTTCTTTTTTTTAAATTATATCAAATCCAAGACAAAAATCACCAACCCCACAGCTATCCAACATTTCTTAATCCAGTAGTTTTTACTTTTCTCTTTACCGAAGTCTTACAATACGCTTGAACACCACGTTTGTTTGGCTCAAGGTTTAAAGGTCCAGGTCTGGGGCGGTATTTTAAATCACTTGTAGAGGACATTCCTGTCACCCAGAAGTGGATTTTTTTTCCCCCCCAGAAGAAATGACTCCAACATGAATTCACCTAAAGGGAGGATTCTGTGCAACAAATTGACAGCGCGTCCGTCCCCACGTCGCACTCCAAAGGGACCCCACGTGACCACCGAAGGCCTTCTTTTTTTTTTTTTTTAAACTTCTCTGTCACCCGTGTTAAGCCACTGTGAATCTACGCTGAACGAAAATATAAACGCAGCACCATTTCAAATTTTTTATTGGAATTTCTCAACAAAAGCTGCACAGTTTAGGCGCCCTTTTATTGTCCCCCTAAGGGGCGCGGCTCGGTGTCAATATGCATCACCTGTGCAGTAGATAAATTATCAATTAAAAACAAATGTTAACAAAAATGTAAACTTCTTTTACACTTCAAACGCTTTTTGTGAGCCTGCATCAACCCTTGTTTTTATTTTTTTTTTAAATCAAACCGCACAAGTGCTGCGTTTATAGTTTTGTTCAGTATATATTACGGCACAGCTGCTCAGGCGGCCATTTCAGACGAGGGAGGAGAAAGACGGAAAAACCGGTTCGATGGTGAAGTCGAACCTCCACCTGGAGCCTCCGCGAGGATGGAGCGTCCGAGACACGAACCCTCAACATCTCCAACAGCTCACTTTCTCACACACACAGCTGCTGGATGTTTTCTCATGACAAACTACTTAAAACGAGACGCAGTTTTAGCTTCTCCGCACGGCTGCGCAACAAACCTGTAGAACCGCAGTGTGAACAAAGTCCCGGGTCCGAGATCCCGGGCAGCTCGAGACAACCGTCTCGGTGAAGCTTTATCTTTATTACTCACATCTGGACGAGTTTAACCCTGAGCAAGTCATGCCAGACCTACCTGTATGCGGCCAGCAAGTCCGTCAGCGGATCCTCACCTGGCTTTCGGGGGGAGAAAAAGTAGCTTTTTTCCCACCTACGACTCGACGCGTGTGTTTTCCCGCCGGTGGCGCTGTAACTCTGCGGTTATTCCCCGCGTGTGTGTGTTTTAGGCTTCTTCTCGTGTCAGAAGCTGCGCGCGCGTGCGCCAGGTACAGTCTCCCCACTGCGTATGAGCGTGTCAGCATACACACACACACACACACACACACACACACACACACACACACACACACAGAGAGAGCACCTACTGTCCGCGATGACTGTTTACACACAGCGCCCCCCGGCACCAGCAAATCACTGTATGACAGTAAAGGAGCGCAGTCCACCTGGATATGGCAATGTGCGCCTCACTTATTTAACAATTATATTTCACTATTAGAAATGCTTCCGATTTTACTGCTTAAATATGCCAACATTTGGTTAATTTAATGTTTGTAATTTCCGTTAAATCTGAACAAAGCAGGGAAGACGACCCAACCCTTTAGTTCCGCGCGCCCCCGCGTGGCCACACTGGAAAGTGCAACTGGGCTCACGCCCCGCTAGACGCTCAGGGCCACATACTGTAACGTAGTTATGTGACCACGTGTCGCTAAAATACATTATCCCAGCGGTGGGATATACTTAACACCCGATCTGAGCTCTCAAAAGGCCCCAATTATCGTGTTTTTACATTTATTCTTTTAGCAGATGCAGTGATGCTACAGCATGCGGTACTCAGCAGACACCTTTTCTCCGCGGTGACTTAAGCTGCGTTTGAGTGGGTGTCATGGGAGAGGCATGTCACACACATCATTCCTGGTGTTGCCTTTGGATTTCTGCGTTTTTTTAAAAAAGAAATCAATAAAAGAATGTGATTTTGACGTTTGATTTATTGACAAAATATTAGAACAATTAAAACAATGTTTTATCAGAGCACTGAGATTCACACTCATCTGGGTGTCAGTTGCTGTTGAAGATGTCCACGCAAACACAGTGAAGGTGTACGTGACGGTTCCTTTTACAAGGTTTTAAGACAGCAAAGCGGTAAATACAACTCGGGACAACCGATTACATTCAGCCACTGGCCAAACACAGACTGTAAACATCCCAGGGGGCACAGAGATGATCTGCAGAAGGTGTCTCGCTGCTCAGCAGAGGCTACAGGTTCTTCCTGCAGGACGGTGTCTTTTGGAGTAGCTGGTGTTGCAAAGAAATTCAAACATTTTCTTTCCATCTTCTCTCTGAACACGGACACTAGGTGCCAAACTGCAGAATGCACAGATGATAGTCATATGACATTCAACAGTGAAGTCCTTTTTGTTTTGCATGTATTAATAAAATGACGTGTGCAGCATGAATTTCTATTGCAGAGTAAGTTCTTCCACCCGCTGAAGGCACCGTCGGGTCTCTACGCACAAACCACTAGTACAGTCCTACTAAGATAGATGCGCGGTAACGGCTGAACATAAAACTTTTTAAATATTTTCGAGTATGGAGATTATTTTGTGTGGCCATGAGTTCTTATTCATACCTAAACTGAGATCTACTGAAAGTGACCTGAAATCGCAAGCATTTTGCAAATAGTTGAGGAAGCCACTTGGATTAGTGAGCACAGGTCTCCTTTTGTTCTGTCTCAGCAATAATTGCTTTTGTATATCAGTGTTCCCTTATGTGGAAAAAAATACTGTTACACTTCATTCTGTGTTAAGTTTTGCTTTTTTTTTTTTTTCGGTTACCATAAAACCTCACAATCAAACTGCAATTTCAACTCTTCAAACATTTAAAGAGGCCCAAGGGTGAAGAGAACACCAAAAACAGAACAAAAATATTTTTAAGCAACACAAAACAACAAATCTTCCATGACTCTTCACACATATATTATGTTTTCTGCCAGTCAAAAGTTAAAGTACACTAGTAGAGTAAACCTGTGTTTCCACAAGGTATTTGGTTATTCTTCCTGTTCTTTTGACAGGAACTTTAGGTGCAATTGTGAATATTTCAACCTCTCTTGTCCTGGGAAAAAGGAACCTCTTCAGGGCAGATTCAAGTCAGTTTCCAAGCAGAAACAGCCTACATTTGCAAAGCCTTTGGACAGAGGAGTTCAGAAATGTATCGTTCAATCCAAAAAATATTAATCAAATACAAATGAATTAAGTATATTGTTATTAATCCAGGATACACTAAACAGTTAACGTCAAAAACAACTGGTAACGTAGTTACAAACTGCACAATAAGAGTTAAATATATTAAAAAATACGCTAATGACATCAAGCAGCAGGCTTTTGGTGCTCCTTGTGCTTCAGAGTAAAGATTTTTCCTATTTATTAAAATTCAAATCTCTCTAGACAACATGAACTCAGAATCGCTGACCTCTGACATCTGAAACGGTGCTGTCTGTGTGAACAATGAACTTCATAACATGTTGAACACATAAGGCTTGAGTGCAGGAACGTTGTGGGCCGAAAGCCGTCAGGAGATGCGAGACAGGGTGTTGGGATAAGAGAGATGGGGAAGACAAGGAGGTGCCCTGTTTGATCCAAAAGTCTAGGTTGTTAGCAACGACATGCAAGAAAGCCACAGGTGGACCTGGGCCTGACGCTGCCTGTCCAGACTGCAGGGCTGCACTGAAGCAGGCGAATGGAACAGGATCACACGGTGTAGTCCAGCTCCGCGTTCATCTTCGTGTACAGCTCGTAGATGGCGTCCACGGTGGCAGTGAAATTTACCAGGAACTGGCGGATCTTCTCCAAGCAATCCTCTTCCTTGACATCTCTCCCCTTGGACAGGGCCTTCAGAAAATCTGACTTGTAGGGGGCAGCCAGCATTCCCACCTCCCGAAGAGAGACAACAAGGGGCTGAAAGATCCTGCTTAACATTGTGCAAGTATTTACAAAGACAAAAGGAACTAGTTTGTTCACAACTTAATTTGTTCAGAAGTCAAAAGTGACTTTGACCATAAGTTGCAATCAATATAAGCTGCACAGTACAGGCACCCTTCTGTTTAATGGGTTAAGTTTGGTTAAAAACCTCAGACAGCTATAATAAATAAAAATACCCTGTAAGAATTCCATCTGTAATAAATAAAAAAAAAAATACTGTAACGGTTCCTTCTATTCATTATCGATAACCGCTTGGGTGCTACTGCATCTCTGTGGTTTGCTGTATCCCGCAAGCATGTGACATGAGACAGGATCTATACCCTGGATGTGACATGATCGTGCTACACTGTGGTGCAAAACTTATTTTTAATACCTTAAAATTACATTAAAATTAAAATTTGTTCAAACTTTGTGAAAATAAAACATCATGACACTGGTCACCCTCAGGTTTCTTTCAACCTTATTTATGCAATCTATAAAAGCTTAATAAAAAAAATGTTCCTCCATTTATGGTTACTATGAACTGTAAGACTATAACATTTCAACATCAACTTTGAGCTCCATTAAAATTAGTTAAATTAAAATGGGCGAAAATCGAAATACATTCTATCCACAAGCCCCTCCACAAGTGCCGCTCGTTGACTGATTCATTCCACAAACTTTTTTTGATCACCAACAGGAAAACCAAACCCCACTGGTGTTCACTATAAACACGGGAAACACTGTAGAAGCACACGGAATGAAAGCAGACCCATAATCTTATTGTGTTTCTCTTCCGTCTCCGTTTTGCTGTCAAATAATAGCGGCGCATGGAAACACAGGTTATTTTCATTCCGCAACACACCACAACTTTGGAAAAAAGAATGGAGAACAAAATGCAGTTAAAAGTTAGAAAAAAAACCCGGGAAATGTCAGTACCTTCAAAAACGTCATTCAATTTTTTTTTAACACGAGGAAACAATGCAAATAGTTTTTGAGGAACAGTGCAGGCAATAGGACCTTATTTTGCTGAACAAGTGTTTGTTTACTTTACTTTATTGTACTGTACGTGCACCTAATTTGCAGTTGTTCATAAAGTGTTTGTGAAGTTCAAGCTGCTGAAGTGGAACAGCCACAACAAAAATATCGAACTATATAAAGCAATAAACATTAAAAACGGTTAACAATAAAGTCACAATTCACCTTGAAGAGACTCTGGACCAACCAGCCGTGGTATTTCTTCAGGGCAATCTCGTAGGCCTTGGTGGCATTGACCCGGATCAAGTTGGGGTTATTTTCATCTCTCTCTCCATCCACCAGGCTCTGCAGCAGAACCTGGATAAAGCGAAGACCCCTGGCAGAGACAGCAGCAAAGGTCACCCCCTTCCCACATTGGCCATACATCCTGGCATGTACCTGCGTTCCACGTCCACCTCACCTTTTCAGCCACATGAGCGCCAGGGTGGCTCCTACTTTGGGCCACTGGGATCCGTGCATCTCTTTCTCAGCCTCAAGGATCTGCTGAAGCGTCTTGTACCTCCCTGGATTGCTGTCATAAACTGCCTTGATTTTCTGAGAAGAGAGACAGGGAGACACTTGTAAGGAATAGCAATAGACCCCCCCCCCCCAACACATTTCCTTCAGCAACATCCTAGTAGAAATCGCCACACTTACTGTGATGTTCCCCATGATGTCCGCTTTAATTGGAGCAAAAACCGCGGAGCCAAGACAGTCTGAGGAGACACATATAACACAAAAACCGAACAATGAACAAAAAATCCGTCCTGGAAAATGTCCTGTTACCCTGCAGAAGTTAAGATCTCTCCTGCAAGCTGACCTCAGAAATCAACTAAAATACTGTACGTAACAGGCAATATTAAAATAACATACGCTTCAGGTCATATTCATTTCCTTATTTTTTTATTATATAGGCTGCTTTTAAAAATCTGATTAAGACCGGCATCAATTATTCAGCCTGCCAAGAGAAGTAAAGAGATTTCTGAAAGAACCTGTTTGCCTCATTCATTTTTTAGCAGCATGGCTGGGTACCATGTTCAGCTTGAGCAAGCAGGGTTAAACACAGTACGGGCGCCGCGCCCAGGGGGGCCTGTGCCTGGCGTGGCTGACAGAGGATCCGGCGGCGCTGAAAAGGGCTTAAAAAAACCAAAGATTTGAAACTGGGTCTCTGTGAAACATCTGGAAGAAGAGCACCGAATAAAAAAGGACTTAAAATCAGCCAGAGGTCGGTGGAGATGCTGGACACTGTGGCCCCGGGGCGGAAGCCGCGCTGACAGGCCTGAGCGCCACGCGGTCACACTGGTCGGCTCGCGACGGCCCCCCGTGCTTTGTGTTTCACGCGCCGGCCATCTCTGGTTTCTGAAAATTCCATCCCGGCCCTCCGCGCTGGACGAGCGGCTCGCCATGAATGCTCCGATTATCTGAGACCATCGCCCCCGCAACAACGCTGCCTTTTTGTCTGTTTTACCCCGCTACGCGCCCTGGCACTGCGCGCGTAGCGGCACACGAGCATCTCCGATGCCGGCAGCTCGAGGAACTGCGCCAAAACCCGCAGTGCCTCCTTGCGCCACGTAAACGCAACATCTCGGAAAGACCCAGAAGCCGCCACCCCCCGCATCCGGTGCCACCAGCTCCTGTTATCAACCTGTGAAACAAACCAAAATTTCCATTTAAAATTGCCAGCGCCTCTTGCGAAAAACCAGTGGCGATGGCGCTAAAAATATCCGCCAGTAGATACGCAAATTAAATTTTCTCATTTGACACGAAAAAGCCACCCACAAAAAGTCTATTATATTTTCCGGGCTTCGCGATCAAATTTCCGGCATTGTGGGATGTTAGCGGAGAAGTGGCGAGGTGATCTGCACACCCCGCATAAAGCGATACGGAAGACAATGGCGGAGAAAGAAAAGCCAGCTAATTTGGACAACAAAGACCAGGGACCCCGAGTGTTTCAGATGACATGCTGGATAGAGAAGGTTTCACATATTAATAGAGAATGAGGACCTCAGAGATGTCCCGCCAGGCTGTTGTGCCAGTGAATGGGCAGAGCAACTCAACACCACACTCATCCATCTTCTCGACCGAAATCCAGGGCGGCCGATTAAATAATGTATGCATAAGGTTTGGGCCTCTTCGGCAAAGAAATCCGATACAAAAAAGATCATCCCTCCTGGTGCATAACTACTTCATCTTGACAGAAGGTTTAATTGAATGCATTTGAATCCTTTTCACAGGATTTCATAATGACTGTGATATGGGGAGGAAAATCACCATGAAGTCAAAATCACAATTGGTCAAGGCCTCATTTCAAGACAGGAAGATTATAAAGGGCGGGATGGCGAAGAAGACGACTTTGGCACATTTCTGGATTTCGTTTAAGAAAAGTCAAAGGACGTTACTCAACAATGAGGCTTAAATGAAAACTGCTTTTTTTGTTCTCTCTAAACTTGTGAGGGGGGGTCCTTCCGAGTGGGCCTGAACAAAAGCCATTGAGAAGCTTCCCTGCATCAGCGTGTAGGCAAGACATCGTGCACAGTCCCTAGAAAGTTCTCAGAGCCACAGTAGTACAGCTCCTTGGAAGGACAATTAGATCAGCTGTGGCAAATCCCACACCCTTCTGGTTTAAAGTGGCACTGGGACTCGAATTCATCCAGGGTTATTGCTGGAAGGTTCCAGAGAGGACCGCTGGAGGTAAAGAAGGAGCTCGTTGGAGACACCACACAACCAAGATGTGTTTCTTAAATGCAGAACCTGTCCGTTTACAGCCCCACGCATGATGACGGACAGCAGAGCAAAGCTAACAGACAAACAGCAAGACGACTTTCCCCAGTCTAACGACACACGACGTCGAGGTTAGTTTTACTTTTGTTCCATACGAGATGTTTCTCGCTTTAGAAAATTTCAATCAGTATCACGTTAACTGCAAACAGCGCTTCAAATGGACCAGATGCAGAAGGCGACGCTTTATCGTAAACTAAAACAGAAAATTAATCCAGTGAGGTAAAATTAAAAAAAAGACAACTAAAACTGAAACACCCGAAAGTACATACAGTGAAAACTAAAACTAAGGAAAACAAGTGAAAGTAAAAAGAGAAACTAAAAACGTCGTTACAGTGATGTTGATGATTTAAAAAAAAATAATCCATCCGTTATCATGAACCACTTTTCCCGAGGAGGGTAACGGGGGTCCAGAGTATAATAAGACAGCGAGTTTAAAAGATATCGCAAATATATCCCATGTCTGTGTGGCGACAGGAGCGTCAGGGTCCGAGGGCGAGATCCCACCACGCGCCTGTGTGCCGCTCTTCAGAGCAGCAGCCCGTTTACCCGGTGCACGGACCGCATTTCCACTTTTGTTTCTATCCCCAGCGATTAAGCTGTTAAAAAACACAAAGGCTGCGTGAGACCAGTGTGGGCACCGTGATGTGTGAGGGATGCAGCACGGACCCCTCACGGGTGTTGGATCTCATTTGTCAGAGAAAGGTGAAACTGAACTACTTCCAGCGAAATCTGGTGACTTTATTTGTAAACAAACGATTGAAGCGCGGCGGAAACGGCGGTTTTAAATTAGGCCAGAATATTAAAACAACTTGTGAAGAAAGTGATGAGACGGGGGCGGGAGTGGGGTTCAGGTCCCGATCCGAATACGGAAGCGGTGTTTGAGGGGCGCCCCGAACGGCGCGGAACTCACCGAAGAAGGGCGGCAGGTAGGACACGGACTCCAGGAAGGGCCGGGTCTCCACCTGCCTGTCGGCTGGGAGCTGTTTGAACTGATGCTCCAGGAGCAGAGCCATGTCTGCGGGACGCCGCTCCTCAGGGACGTGCAGTGCGCGGACATGCGACCAGAGCCGCGTTTTGTACGGACACGCGGCGACGGTACGGACGGGGGGGGGGGGGGGGGGGGGGGGGGGGGGGGGGGGAGCGGAGAGCCAATGGAGAAGGAAAACGAGAAGGAGAAGGCGGGACCATCGACGCAGTGGGGAGAAGAAACAGCGCGAGCTGCGTTGGATCACGGTGGCATCCGCTTTGAATCGATAAAACTATTTTAATCTAACGCATCTGTATGGATTTCTATAAACCACAGATTTTTGCATAAATGCATTTGATAAACCCCGCCCCCCCACCCCACAATATGACGCCAGTGGAGACCGAAGAAGTGTTTTGTAGGAGCACCTCGTACAGCGGGGATGTCCTGCTTAGGAGATAGTGGAAAAAACGGAAAAACTTTTCATCGTTCTGCTGCCGAAACCTCGGATGGACCTTTAGATGCGGTCCGTCCCCCTGTACGACGTCCCACTATGGTTTCTTTTACACGGATCCTTATTTGCGATGCATTATTTCCATGTTTCTTTTCCTTATTTCCGTGTCGCTATAAGACACCTTTTATCCTGGAGATACATCGCTAGACCGACGAGGCACGAAAGTAACGTGCATAAAATATGTCTTTATATACACATTTTTATTTTATGATAATAAAAACTTCTCATGTACGAACAGCACGTATTATTTACCATCAGAATCATCGATTAGTTTTGTCACTATTAAGGACATTTCCCAGTATTTATTACGGAAAATTATTATTATTATTTTAAGATACACTTTTCTGGTCCAAGCAGTCGACAGACTGGGAAAAAGACACTGAATGCATTTTAAAGTCTCACATGTGAGTCAGCATAGAAATCTGTTTAAAAATACAACGGTGTGCTGTGTGAACTATTATATATGAACATTTGAGAAATATGATATTGCGCTATTGATTTATTACTTTTTATCCAGGTAGATTTGGACAAGGCAACATGTTCACATTTGGAAGTACAGTAATGTAGTTGATGTGTTTCTCTGTGTTGCTACTTTTATTCTCATGGTGATGTGAGCCAGTGTTGCTGCTGTTGCAGTAAAAAAAAATAATAATTTATAGCTCTTTGTTTTGAATTTCGTATTATTTTTCCTCTATATTTTCTGCTGTTGCCGGGATACACTCATTCGCTGATTCTAAAAGTTGGGAAATGTGAAAAATGAATCGTGAAATACAGCAACCTGACAGCTTTTCAGGTATGGGAGGGGAGCAGAAGAACACATTTAGCAATAATATTCAGTGGAGTTGCACATAAATATTGTAGGAGCACCTAAAGGTTGGGTCAGTTTTTCATTAAATATCTGCAAAAATCATCTACCATCGCTCATTCACACGCGGCTGAAGTTCGCGTAGATGCGCGGCTTTTTTGAACCCTACGACGCGCCGTAGCGTAACCAGGAAATGAAACGTGTTACCAAGAGAAACAGGAAGTGGCTTCTGCTACAAACTGTCAACGGAAATTTGAAAATCGGAGCAGCGAACTAACTGACTTCGACTTTTAAAATACAACAATCACACTCATTTTTGTAGAAGACTACGGTGTAAGTACCTTACTGAAGCGTCTTTTATGCATATAACACTCACTTTTGCGGTTCCCTGTGGAGTAGTAGGTAGCGTGCAGGTTAGCGTCGTCGACTTCCAGTTGAATGTCTCAGGTACGAATCTCTACTCTCAGTGAGATACAACCGAGCAAGATATTTACACGGGGTTGCCTCAGTAACGAAAGTCTACCTTCCTGGCCAAATGATTATTACTACGGTATCGCGTAAGTCGCTAAGGTGGAAAAAGGCGTCCGCTGTTTGAATGAATACAGAACTTACATCCTACGATAGCTAGGATGTAGTTTTTAGGAAAGTAAATCTTCGTCATTTATTATGAGTGTGACGCTTTGGCCAATGCAACTTTCAATGTTAAATAATCACCTTTATACTGATTTACTCATTTATAATGCAGGATATTAGTTCAGGATACGTGTCTGCATTCGGGGTTCTTGAGAAGGAATGGGATTTGAACCAAGATCGTTCAGTCTGGGAGAAGACAGGACTAAATATTCAATTACAATATTTTACACAAGCAGTGGGCAGAATAGACAGTAGTGTGGAGCATGTAGGTGGGTTCCTGAAAGAAGACTGCCTTTCTAGGTGAGATGGCTCTTCCCACCCTCTCCACACGCTGGTCGAGTCGCAGCCGGAACCTAGAGAGGCAGATGGTGAGGCAGCGGGAGCAGGAGGCACACTGGAGGCAGCAGTGGGAGTCCCACTCCCAGTACTTCAGAGAGCAGAGTGTCCGCAGCAGCAAGCAGGCGCAGTGGAGCTCTCGACAGTCCTTTCTTCAAAGGTGATTCACCCGGCTGACCTTCCGAAGGTGGCCGACGCACAGAAGAAATGCCTTGTATTTTAACACACTTTAGTGCAGATTAGCATCTTTTGCTATTGATTTTTGCCCAAATTTTTTATATATCAAAAAATGTTATTTATTTGTCCGTACATCCATTTTCAGTGCCAATGTTTCTAGTTCAGGTAGCAGTACTCTGGAGCAGACACCCTGAACAGGATTCCAGTCAATCTCTGTCAATCCCACTTGAAATTTTGACTCAGCAAATTACAATGAAGCATATGTGTTGCGGCTATGAGAGGAAACACCCTGAAGAAACCTACGAGAACATTAGGAGAACATGCAAACTCTATGTTAAATATAGGTAATAACATGTACACTTCTGAGACATCCATGGTATAAATACACGACAGAATAAGCAATGCAGTACATTAATATATAAAACGAATTTGGATAGTTGTTTAAATCAGTTTGTGCAAAAGCCACAGAACAGTTGTTCCTGACATTAAAAACGTTCGTATTGCAAATTGCAAAGTTTAAATTTACGGTTTATTTTAACCGTGCGTTTTCGTCACCATTCTGTTTTCTGGAATTTCTGTCTGTCGCAGTGTGTTTGACCTGCACTGACTAGATGAATTGCTCAGTGATCAGCATTGAATAGGAATTTGTGGAGACAACACATTTTTATTTTTAGTTTTTTAAAAATTAATGTCAGCGTGAACCCACATTAGAGAGGATTTTTTTTTAGCTTTATCTAAGGTTATTAGACCTGTTTATAAATGGAGGGGAGTCTATTATGCAGCTTTTATTGATTGTGACCTAAACATAGTGATTTGGGAGACAGACTTCCAGTTGTGTTCATAATTTGAGGAACCTTTCTGGCATTATTTTAAGAGCTTGTATAACATTTTATTGGCTCATTATACGCGGCAGCATGACTGCATACCACCGCAACATCCTGCGGGAGGAGAAGCAGCGCAGCCTAGAGGAGCGGCGGGAACGACTGCGCATCCTGCTGCAGGAGGAACGTGAGAAGCTGGAGGCCGAGCTGCGCGCCGTCCTTCCCAACAGGGCTGCACAAGCCGGGCAGTTGATCCAGAAAGCAGACGAATTCCGATCGGCGAGGGAGGAACGCAGGAAGAAGGTGAGAGACAATTCACCTCAGCCTGACACGAGACACCACAGCTTGAGTCCCAGACGGACAGACAGGGACACATGACTCTCACACCTGACGTGAATGGTGTTGATTCTATTTGCAGCTTGCGCAGGAGCTACTGCGTGAACACTGGAAGAAAAATAACCCAGAGCTGAGGAAGGTCAGTCAAAAGCAGTGTCACAGGCAACAAGTGCTAGACATGTTTTCAGGACAAAAACCACAACCTAAGCAGAAACAATTGTTGGCTAATTTTTATTTCTTTAATATCGATAATGATTCCCAAAGCCACAGCTGACTGAAGAACTCATGTATGAGACATCCTGAACAAGTACAGTTGGAGATGTACAGAGATGTACCTTTAGTTAAAACGTATCTCTCTTTTATGTCACTAAGAAGACTTGAGCTGAAAACCAATAGGGCTGTTCCATTACATTTGGTATATCGGAACCCTGGATTCAGTTACAGATGCCCCCTTTCTATTTTGGTCTGTTTTATCAGTACTTCACTGTGGAAAAAACATCTTGATTTCCTCTATCTATAGACTGAGTCCACACTGCACCAAGATCATGTAATTCGCCATTGGCAAGTACAGCAGATGGAGAAAAAACAGGTACTATTTCCTGTCCAATGTGTTTTTATAAGAGCTTCATTCGTGTGCACAAGAAAAAAACGTATCACTGACACATTTTACGAGTGGCATTTCTTCTGTTAAAATTCTAAGGAAATATTTAATGAACGCAAGCAATAAATGACTAACCAAGTAAAAGATGTTTGAATAGCCCTTTGTTTTTTAAACGTACAGCAAGAGGAGGCTGCACAGCAGGAGAAGCAGCGCTTCGAAAACGAGTACGAAAGGACTCGACGCGAGGCGCTAGAGAGGATGAGGGGAGAAGAGGAGAGACGGAAGGCCGAGGCAAGGCAGCGAGCAGAAGAGCTCCAGCGGCAGATGGAGGAGCTAAAGCTGCGGGAAGAAGAAGTGAGGCTTTTTTGTGAGGCTTAATTCCACTAAATTTCACTCTCAAGACTGGTCCCGATTTCATGCTTGGTCAATGATAACATTTTCTGGGTCTCAGGCCAACCGGCTGAAAAAAGAACAGGAGGCCTTACTGCTCCAGCGCTGGGAGGTAGAGAAGCTGGAGGAGGAGAGGAGGAAGGAAGAAGAGTGCCGAAAAAAATACGAACTCAGGTAGAACATACCTCAGCGTTGTAGCAGGTGGAATGAAGGTGTTACACACGGTTCTATAAGGAAATGACCCACTGTTTTGTCCCTATCCATCTACCAGGTGCATGCTGGGTAGACAGTACCGCGCTCAGTTGAAAAGACGAGCGCAGCAGGTTCAGGAGGAGCTGGTGAGCATCGTATGACGTGTTGTGGACAGTTATGCAACATACAAACTGTGTTCCGACGCGACCCCTGTGACCACTGTGCCAGGAGATGGATCGGAGGATCTTGACAGCACTGCTGGAGGCAGAGCAGGAGGATCAGCGGCTGGCCAGTGCACAGAGGGAGAGGGCAGTGGCTGATGCTGCCTGGATGAAGCATGTCATTGAGGAGCAGCTGCAGCTTGAGCGTGAGAGGGAGGCAGAGTTTGACATCCTCTACAGGTCAGTAGAGCGTGATTGCTTCCAACCATTCCCACCAAAGTGTCCTGTAACAGAGGGGAGAGCCAGACCATTGTGTTGTGTCCCTCAGGGAGGATGCTCAGCGGGTGTGGGAAAGGCGAGAGGCAGAGTGGGAGAAGGAGAGAAAGGCCAGAGAGCGGCTCATGCAAGAGGTGAAACCCCTTCCACCCTCATCGACAGTGGTCTCTAAGAGGTCTGCTTGGTGTAGGACAGAAAGTCAATTGGGGGAGGGATGTTCTACTGGCAGGTGCTAATAGGACGGCAGCAGCAGCTGGAGCAGAAAATACAGGAGAACCGGCGGGCCCAAGAGGAGTCACTGCAGAGGCGCGAGGAGCTGATACAGGAGCTGGAGCGAGAGAAGCAGGCGAGGCGGCTAGAGAGAGAGCACAAGGAAAGCCAGAAGACAGCACGGATGCAGGAGATTGATGCACAGGTAACTGTGCACCGCTGGTGTCCTACTTTGATGGAACAACACACACAAGGGCTCCTCATCACTTGAGCAATATCTTCCTTTTTAGATTGGCCATGCGGTGAGTTCATTTGTTTAAGCATTCAAGTCTGAGCTGAGGAGCTTGGAAATGAACACCGTTTCCTCACCTAGCGGTGAATTCATTGTAAGAAATGAGATCTTTAGGTGAATTCCCCTTTTTGAGGTTCAAGGTTCACTTTGTTGTTATTCTGCTCTTACTCAGATGTACGTGAGAGACAAAATGTAGTTTCTCCTGGGACATGGTGCACAGTACAGTAAGCAGTTATAAAAACTGTTGGTATGATCAAATTAGTTGTCACGTTTAATTTTTCCCCCTTCAAAGTTTTTATTGAATCTGCGGTTTTAGCTGTGAGAGGTTTCCCAGAACAAGCGTTGATTGGTTGAGATGTTAAATGCGACAGGAAGTATAACTGTATGCAGCAGTTGGTCTTGTTACGGAAACAGTCTGCATGTTTTGCAGAGTGAAACATCAAGGAAGCAGTGAGTAAAATGCCTTTTCTGGAAGTAAAACTATGGTAAAATGGGAAGAAAAAACAGATGCATATCAAAGGGATTGTACATTTGTCTGCAGTGGGTTTGGTTATTCTTCCCATTCCTTCTGTTACACCCCATCTACAGTTCCTCCTTTCTTACCTGCGTCAGTGCGGAGGGGAGCGGTCCTCTATCAGCAAAACTCAAGTACTCCTGGCTGTATGTTGTACAGGTGGAGCAACGACGCAGGCAGCAGTTTTGGGCCCAGAGGAGGAGGGAGCTGGAAGAGGAAGAAGCGAAGGAGGCTCAGAGCCGCTACGACGAAGACCTGCGCCTAGAGGTGGAGAGGATGACACAGCGTGGTCATCAGGAGAAGGTATGGAGCTGCTTTCATTTCATGCCAGTTGCCTGCAAAAAGGACATGTGCACCCCTTCTGTAACTCACCCTGGACCCTTAATCTTTGTAGATTCACAGCAGACCCAGGACAGCGTGGACGTGAAGACTCAGCTAGGCACTGTTCCCAGCTTCCTCTGCACTTATAAAAAGGGTTATAAATTAATTTCAAATTTGTTTCAGTGGCTATTGTTTTTTATTTCATGGTTGTAGAAAATGTCAATAGTTGTATACAAGTTTGATTCCTGTATATATAGTATCTAATTTTTTACCAAATGATCTTCCTATTAAACTTTTGTAGTAATTTTATAACAATTACTTTTTATTAAATTATCAGAAGTTATTTTCCAAGGTTGCAATTAATATATGGATATGGGAATGAAACAATGTACAATGTCTTAGTTTTTCCTCAATTGCTTAACCATTTCTTGAGATTGTACTTCATTTTCTTAATATCAAAAGCTTACGCTGTGCTCACCTAACCTCAAACTTCTCAGGCAGTACATAGACACGACTCTGTGTAAACAACTGAAAAAAGAATTATGAAAGGCTTTCAGGAGTTAGTGTGTATAGAAGCTGATAAACTAATTTTGCATGGTCCACAATTTAGACAAATTGTGTAAGTGCACAAGGAGCACTCAGACAACTGTTTCTGCAGACAAAATTACTATAAAAAAGTTAGATAGAAAGGATACTGTCTATTAATCAGCTTCAACGCTTGGTCTTGGGACTACGTCAACATGTAGTTTTTTGTGGGAATTTGTGGTCAGTTTTTGCTTTTTTTTTCCCCCTCATCCATCTGTTGACATCCAAACTCCTTCCTTGGTTGTGGACTACTTCTTTCCAACACAAAAATTTAACCTTTGGCACTTTACACTGCAAAATTGTTGCAAAAAAAGAATTGTGTGTGTAGCCAAGTGAATATTTCCTAATATTCTAATATTAGACATCCTAATGTTAATAGTTGAGGGTTTGCTTTAAAAAAAAAAAAAAAGAAGAAAAAAAAGTGGGTTACTAATTCTGGGTATGTTTATATTAGCACATAAGAATTGACCCATGAAGTAATCAGCATAAATGTTTAATTTTAAGCCCAATTTACTGTATAATACATGACAAAACTTTACAACACATTTGTACAGTAAAAGGTCAAAAACAAAGTTCAGGTTACAGTTATAAATAAGTTTATTACAAATAAAAGGCAAGATTCCCACCGCAGCCATAACTGCTCGACTGACATCCCTGCATGAAGACCCGCCCACTCAGCAGAAGGCAGAAAGACAGATGGACGCTTCCTTGATCACAAAGTTTCAAGTATAACAAACCAAAGGACATTATGATGGTAGAAGAAAACATTACAATCCCATGCCATTAGGTGCACATTAATTTAACCTAGCAGCTTGGAGAAAACAAGGGGCTTTGAGGTCTGCATCCTACTGCACAATAGAAGGTAACATACGAATGAAATGTGACAGTAAATTAAGTCATGTTTATTTGCTTCTCTACTTTAAAAAGGCACCACCAATAGACAAAACTGTGTACAGGTACATTGGATTGCTGGTGGATATTCTGATACGTGTCACACCTACTGTAGGAAGCTGAAGAAAAAGTGCATCGCACAATAGAAGAAGCAGTATTTCTGGCAGAGCGCTGCGCTTGATAAAGGAATAAAATGGACAATGAGGTTTTATGTTCGAATCTCCCAGTTGTTTTAGCACCTCGTCTAAAACTGCAGATAAACACGTAAATGATTCACTTTCAGTTATTTCCCCAATTTCAATGTTATTTTGCTATTAAAAAAAAGGAAAACGTACAGTCAGAATATGAGGTATATGAGCATGGAAGGGTTAACAGTTTTGCTGGGACTTTGAGTACAGCACAAAGTAGCCAAAGTGACCAAAAAATAAAAATACTACAATCTGTAATAGCTGCAGTCTTGGTCTGGAACAGTTTGCAGTAAAGTGTCGCTTCTCATAGTATTGCGGCTCATTTTACAAATACTAACGTTAAATCGCACTCTGCAAAAGCAGAATGGAAACCAGGATTTTTAAATGGGGGGGGGGGGGGAAAA
>UFQX01000286.1:1047304-1070328 GCA_900497675.1 Arapaima gigas
TAAATCAATGTAAAGCCAATCACCAATATCCATTTACTGTCCCACTGCTTAAGTGTAAGTCCTCCTCTTGTGGCACATAGATTCCAACAATGTACTACTAAAACAAGTGCTGTGAAGTACATTTTATGTAGCTCATAAATACAGACATTAATACTAGTGGAAAAACAAAGAAAAATTGTGAACAAAGTTTTTATACCACAGGCATAAAAACCACATACAATGCAGTGCATTGCAGTCACAGCCTTTGAGGAGGATGCTAGTCAGTACTCAATTCGGCCTGGCAGCAGCCGCACAAGTGCTTTGTGGCACCTTTCTTTGCAGCGTCAGTTCAAAACCAACGAAACCAACACAAACTCCACACTTTCTCCTAGCACAAGATCTCTGACTCAGGTGCAGCAAGGTTTGTTCTGTTTCTCTACTTGTTGGGAACTTTGATCTCAATTTTAATTTTTATTTAAATAAAAAAAAAAGAAAGAAAAACATGCAAATATTAATACTGATATAAAATAGAAAACACAAAAAAAAAATGAATGGCTCCAGCTGTTTAACACGACTGAAGAGGTGACTAGGGCATGGTAATGCTGTGTCAGTTGCTGTTCTCTTTGGTGGTGATGGTGACCAGTTGCTTGGCACCCTTGGCGATGTCGTAGGCGCACTGGATGACTTGCTGGGTGACCAGCTGCATGTCGGGGCTCGGGCCGCCTTCTGGCACCACTGCCTTCCTGCACTCACACTGCAGCCGGAACGCGCTGGACGTCAGCAGGCGCAGGGATCCGCGCACCGTCTCCGAGCGCGGCTTCTGCAAGGCGGCAAGTGGAGAAGCAGCATTACACATACAGCCGCAGATTAATAAAAGGTGCCGTATCCTGGGGAAATATTCATGGCAAAGCCAAGAACAATATATGGTTGAATTAAACAAAACTGGTTAACTACAATAATGCATACACAGTGGAGGCAAGTTAAAAGCCAGGGTTTGAGTTCACGAAAAAAAAGCATTTCTTCTTTGAGTCAGTCTGACTGAATTGACTTTTTTTTTTTTTTTTTTTTTTTTTAAAAAGTCAAATGGTTTATGTGCAATACTACAGCACTACCTCCTATAGTACTGTTTCACTATAGTGCTCTCATTTTAGCTTTTTGAATAATTTAATGTTAATTTATCATTTGTCCTCCAAACTCATTTTGTAATTTGTTATCCATACATTTGTTTTGTGTGTACTAGCTATTTTTACAGGCATAGCTTTTTGTATCGTGTTGCACAAGCAGTTTTCAAACTCCATTGATGCAACACACTATTAATGGACCTCTTAGTGCCGTTTCATTTAGTGCTCGACTTCTCACGAATGAATTTACAGTGCTAATCCAGGTGTTACTGTAATGAGAAAACATTTGTTTATTTCAAAATGCAGCTGCCAAAACCAGACATTTTCCCCATTCTCATAAACAGACTAAATCAAAGAACCGTCAGCATGAGTGAAGCCAAAATATCCGTACCTTGGGAAACAAGGCTGCCATTTCTGTCACAGCCACATGTATTCTTTCTGAGCAGGGTACGAAGCTGTGGAGATGAGAGCGCCGACAGTCACGCGCACAGTTACACACAAGATGAAACAGCCCCAATGTTCACTCAGTTAGTGGGAAAGCACAAACCTGCAGTTATGGCTGGAGTCATGTTCAGTATCATTCCATAAGTGAAACTTTGGATACTGTTCTCCAAATGGCTCAAACTACAAGTCTACTTTTAAACTAATTATGTATTAGTAAGGGTCAAGAACCGAGGAGGACTTGCAAAAGTTTTACATCACTGCTCTATTCTACACACACTTTAAACGAATGCTAAAATACTAACAGTTAATACCTGGAGTTTACACCCCTCAGTTTTGCTTTGATACTGAGGTGGATCTTTTCAGGATGAGGTGTTTCCGTTTAAGGACAAATTAAAGCAGCAGAATTAGGATGCATGAAAAAAAAAAAAAAAGAAAAACAGGATGAAATGAAAAGGGTAGAAGCCAGTGGCAGTACATGGACGGCTGTGATCACCAGCTGTTTCTGCTCTATATTCTTTTGAGCTTCTTATGTCACTGTACACAGTTCATTCTCTAAAATGGAAAAAGTCAATTTTGTTTTATTATGGATATAGAAAATAAAATGCACGTCTGTGATTCCCCTGAATATAGCGAGCACCGCCATCCATGCCATCTCCACAGAGCAACGGAAAGAATGCAGCCAAGAAGGAAGTGAAGGAGGAGACACTGTGCCTGGGAGACAGGGGCAGAGGCCAGAGTACCAGGAGGCAGGGTCTGGGTCAGGCTGTGGGGGCACTGAGGGCCCTGGTGTGGGTAGGGAAGGGGCCTTATCAGCCCAGGGCACCAGGGTGCTGAAGCAGCCCAGGCTGTGCCTGAGCCGTCGCACACCCTCGCGCTCCCCCACTCTGCTGTAACCGCAGGACAGGAACCAGAACAACGTCAACCCAAAAGGCCAAGGCACAGGATGAGGAAGAGGAGGAAGAAGAGTATGAATCATGGGGGGTTTGGAAAATACAATTGACTTTTCATGTTAAAAAAAGTAAATTGTTGCAAGGCAGGAAAAATGAGCAATGAAGTTAACATGAAACGTCAGAAAATGCAAAAAAAGAAAAACTGTTTCAAATAATGTTAAAGGCAAGATAATACCAACAGAGGAAAAGGTGAATAGAAACTGTAGATGGATGGAAAAGTAGAGAAAACCAGCTCTTTTTTGCGATACAGCCATTAATTTGTCGCGTTAATGTTGTTTTCAGTTGTGCGATCAAAACCACGTCCAGTTTCCTGTCGGAACTGGAGGCTACGGCCCATATGGCATATGGGGGCCCACAGGAGGGATATCAGCATTTGAAGGGGGAGGGTGGCTACAGGCTTACCAGACAAGTCACACTGTCTCACCTCTCGTGCTTGTTCTCTTGGGCAGCCCGCAGCAATTCTTGGATGTTCTTGGTGATCTGCTCTGTCTTGCGGATGACGTCTTCAGTGCTAGGCAGGGTGGGGTCTGACTCCATTTCTGTGTCATCCGGCTCAGGGACAGGACCCTCCCCCAGCCACCCACTGCTCCTCAGCTTGGCCTTCCGGCCCAGCCTGTGCGGTGAGAAAGCAGAAGCTCGGTTCAGTGCCGTGCTTCTGCTCCCAACTCTCTGGAATAAGACCACTAACCAGTCATATCTACTGAAGAAATTCAGTATTTCCATCAGAAGCCAGAAAATACAGGCTTATCCATATAAAAAAAATTAATTAGAATTTCATAAAAACTGAGAACTTGTGCCTTAGACAAGAAAAAGCACATATTGTGGGTTTATAAACAAGCAGCCTAGTAATATAACCCACAAAAAGTAACAAGCTGTGACATTATTTGTCACTTCAGCTAAGGTTCTCCTCAAAGCGTACCCAGATTCATCCACCTCCGCATCATTTGCTGTGTTGTCATAGTCGCTGTCTGGCATACTACTTTGCTTCTCCAGCTTTGAAGCCTGAGAGGAGAAGAAAACACACCGTAACAGACAGTGCCACATATGCACACATACAAATACAGACAAACACAAAGGCTGTACAAGAGAAACTGCAGAACTAGGCTAGTTTAGCTGTTTCAATGCAAAGTCCAGTACTTGCAAACAATTAAAGCTCTGGTCAAAACCCAAATAAGGCACAAGTCAATCACAAAAAAGTTAATTAAAACAATAACAACAACATAAACAGTTCAGAGTGCTGCCCGTCATTTGATGACTGATAAGAATTTGTAGTACGACAATATATTTAATACCTTTCATTGGTTAACATTCTGTGGTATTCAAGTAAGACCCAATAAAACGTACAGTAAACAACATAGCAAAGACGAAAAAAAGTCAGAACTTAAAAACACCCATGTACTTTGCATGAAACAAGCAAACAAAACCTCAAAGCAAGACACGAACTTGATGTCATTATGGTGAAAGCAGTTATGATTTTAATCGGCAGAGTTAGTTGAGAGGTTATCTGGGGGTTCAAAGTTTTTTTTTTTTTTTTTTTTTTTTAAAAAGTGCCCTCTGTATAACAATTACTGACTCCTTAAGTACCCACAGTATTTCTCAAAACCACCAGACACATTTTCCCCCATTTTTAAAAGGCCAATTCTAACTTTTGAAGTCCTGATTAAAACAGACACACTTGTATGTCGAGCAAAGCAGACGTCAACAAACGGTGACACGTGGTTCTGACAACCCAAGCACATTGCTGCTTCCCCTATGCTTGCGTGTGCAGACGGACACAAACAAACACTCAGACTCTGGGCTGGCTTTGCACAAACCCCGCTGGCAGCCACATGGAGAAAGGCAACTGCCCAGATTACTTCTAAAACTCAGACTCACTTAATTCCAAATGAGCAAAAATATCAATATCCTTCATTGGTAAAACAGTTCTTAATTTCATTTAGATATGAAATTCAGTTGAGACAAAGTTCTGATGTAATGCTGTACAAGACAATGCTGAACAAACCATTGAAAAACAAATGTATAATGTTCAACTGTGGTTACTGCGCACACCAATTCCAACTGCACCCATCTTGTACAATTCACTGTGAAAAATAGAGGACATCTTACCATATTAACAGAGAACATGTGATCATCTACCATGCCAAAGTGTGACTCATTAGTAATAAATATCCCTTAGAGTGTCCTCTTGGCAGTCAGCTGTGCCGAGCCCTGCGTTTGCTCATGGATGTCCCTGAAGTTCCTAACCCAGAGCTGTGGTGCAACAAAGCAGCAGCAGCGCAGCCACAGACACCACATATATACCTACCCATCCCCCCAGCTATCTTCTGGCCTGCAGGGTAAGACAGTGTTGCACGCTACAGTGAACAGGACCGTGGCAGTGGTTCGCGTCACCAAAACGCACACTGGTTCTAATCGTAGTGCTTGTGACAGCGGGAGGATGAAAAGGACCGCCTGGATAACTGGAAAAGTGCACTGCATTAATGGCAGGCTGAACATGCTTCATGTTGCATTCCAGTTAATAAGTCAGGAAAAAAAACCCCAGTAGGCTCACAGACTTCTGGGCCCCAACTAAGTTTCCTAGTTTATTTCTTTGAAGCCTTATATAAATGCAACGATTAAAAACTGCAAGGATAAATATATAAAATGTGAGATAGCATATAATATTTTGCTGTTGCTGTTAAAATGACTTAGAAGTTTTTCTTAAACAACTTATTTTAACAAGGGTTTTTTTTTTTTAAATTCTTAATTGATGTGCTCAGTCAAAAAGTTGTAATGGAAAAACATAACTGGATTTGAAAAATGATTAATTCAACATGGGGAAAAAAATACAAACAGGGTACAGCAATAAAGCATAATATATTGCTTGCATGACATGATAGTAGTGGGCAAAAATGGAACCACCACAGAAATGTCTCGCAGCAGGCCTGTTGGACCACCATGTGCTCTGAGCATGGCCATGATAAAGGAGGTCTGGAAGCACTTTGTAGGGATCTGGCTCTGGCTTTGCACAAGGAACTCCTCCAGATCACATGGCAGCAGCTACCTCCGCGCAGTTCAAATGCAGGCAGGGCTGTCTAAACACACAGTAACAGGGACACGGGGCTGTTGGGACCCAGCACTCAACTCATTATTTAATGCGAGTATTTGAATTAAGGTCACCTTCAAAAAGAAAAATAAAAAAAAATAAAAACTGCGAAATGGAAAGTACCTCAGTTATTCACATGTGCCGTAACTAAGCGACGTTATTTTGTACCCTAGGAGACGGTTTAAACTCAGATCTAATGATTCACCCCTACTTTACAAGCTTGAACTACAGCGACGAGGAGGGCAAAGCAGAACGGGAAATCACACACTCAAAGCACATACTTGATATGATACCGTGTACATCACTAAGACGTTGCACCTGCAACATACGGCTGCCAGAAAAACTTCTCACAATTAAAATTTCACTTTTTTTAAAAAAATCTGAAAGAGCACTGAAACATGAAAAATTATGCAACCCCCCCCCTTTTGCAAAACAACTGCTTCCTTTAAATCCCTCCTTACATAAACTCTCACTATCTGTAATCCTTCTAATACTGGACCTGCAAACATCTGCAGATGTTAAGACTGAGTTGTACAGTATATCCTCAGCTATGTTATTTCACCAGGATGTGTTAAAAAAAAAAAAGTTCACACCTGACATTTTCAGAATGCTTCTATAGCCTGATATTTTTTCTTATTTCTCAAGCTCGCCTCAATTTCTTTTCACGAGTCACAACTTCTGTAGCCTTTGACAAAAAAAAGATGCAATGAACTACACACTGACGCCACTGAGGGCTCCTGCAGTTATGTGGCTCATATGACTGAACCTGAACAGCAGCTTGCTTACACAACATACGACAACGGCAGGGAAGAAATAAGTGATGGTGCGTTTCCCTTTTTGTCCATCACCTATATGGCAAACAATAAGGAGTTTCAAAACTTAGCAACTTTTAATCCCCCCAATCTACATTTCAATACAATACATAAAAATAATAATAATTATAATAAGAAGTATCGTGTGAAAGACGTGCAATTTAAGTTCATCAGCATTCTCACACACACACACACACACACACACACACACACACACACACACAAAAAAAAACAAATCCAGGATGTCCCATAAAGAGGTGTAGTGGTTTACAGCAGCTTAGTGAAGGAAGACTAGTCACTCCATGTTTAAGATGATACAGCAAAGACTGAGCTCAAGAAGCCTGTTCGCACAAGTGTTTGGGGCGCAGAAAGACTGAAGGGTAAGAGGATGAAGGTTTTACCAATTGGATGAGAGTGAGCAATGGAGGGTGGATGCTCATGCAGCAGAGCTGTTTAGGAGCAGCATGAGAAATAAGGGGAGGAGGAGAAGGAGCAGCTTCCCACCAGGAGGAGCCCAAGTGAGGAGGTACTTAACCCTTTGCTTGCTTTCATCCCGCGACCAGGAAAGAGTGGAGGGGAACGAGGGGAGGGATGAGGATGTCACAAAAGCACCCCTCCCGATCTAGAAAGGGTTCAAACCAAACTCATGAAAATGAAAACAGGGGGGGAAAAAAAAAAAAAAAGGGGAAAACACCAGACAATGATCATGCCCCTAAGCACTGAACCAAGATCACCAATCACTCTATACCATTCAAAATGGCATAAAGCAGAAACAGATCCTGGCTAAGTACTAGGAAGCACCATCTATCTACCAAAAAAGAAAGAAAGAAAGAACAGAAAATAATAAAGCCAAACAACAAAGGGGAACAAACTTCAAACATCACATTAAATGTGTATGAACTTGAGAAATCCGAGGACGGTAATGCTATGCATAAAGACTACATGTAATTAAAAGGAACAACAAAGACAGGTACACATTTGTTTTTAAGGTGGAAAAATAAATGACAGAAGCAATGAAATGCTTTTAGGGTATATTTAATAATGTTTTTAAACTTTGTACAAACCTTCACAATTGTTTCGGTCACACTAAATCAGGAACAAGTAATTTCCTGTTTTCCAAATGAATATTGGGACAAAAGCAAACGAGGGCCACCTGAGAGAGGACAACGTCCCTGATAATGCTGTGAAAGCTGAGTCAAGCAAAAAGCATTGAAATTAGTAGGCTCCTTACAGGATGAGACTAGTTCTGTGCCTAAAACGTCCACGCACTCCCACAACAGCATAGCACTGTCTAAGGAACATGTGGATGCTACAATAAAACATGGCTTTGGTAACAGCATTTAGAGCAATAGGACAACCAGAGACAAGAGAAATGCAAGGAATAAGAAAAAGAAAGAAAGAAAAAGAAAAAGAAAGAAAGACAGAAAAGAACTGTGTGAAGTAACAAAAACGGCAAAAGCAAGTTTGCAGGTCTTACTTACATGAGGCGGGAGGGATTGCAGAGTAGGGATACCCTCTTCTGGGTAGGGGGCCTCTCCCCTGGGGAGATAAGGCTTCAGGCCTGAGCCGGTCTCATACATAGACATGGGACGGCTGCCCCGAGCTGATGGCCGGCGCTTCAGGGCCGAGGGGCTGGAAGGGTCGGGGAACTCTGAACCGCTGGGGACCTGATAGATATTGGTTGTGACCTGCCGCCTGAGAGATGTGTTCTCGCTTTGCAGCGATTGCAGCTGGAAGAGACGGTCGGCAAGATGCTAAGAAGCGCTTTCGCGGCAAGCTGGACTTTGCTACCTAACTCTCCCTGAAAAGCAGTAGAAAAACTAAAAAAAAAAAAAAAAAAGGTACCTCATATACCCTAGCATGAATTTGTGTACTGCTTTTAGCAGTGAAACTATATATTTCAAATTTTGAATTTCAGCAGATTTGACTTGTAAAAAGTCATAATTCCCTAAACTTGCATTTGAAGAGTTTTCAATACATTAGATTGGATTTTCCTTTCTGTAGTTCTAAACCTAATGGGCATGGGAACAAAAGCACAGCAAACACAAAGCAAGCAGAGGGCAGCAAGCAAGCCTCATGCTGCAGATACAGTGTCTGGATTGGAGGGCAACAGTAGCCACAGACACCATACTGCTGACACACACAGGCAGGAATAGATAAAGCTAGAGATCAAACTTCATGGAGTTTGTCATTTAACATACAAAGAGCGTAGAAATTTTGCAGAAAAAGTTAAATATTTCCACACAAAAAAGGACACCAAATCAACTGAATAAATGGCAGCTGCAAGGAAAACCGAGTGGGACATGGAGTTGTTCAGTAAAAGGCCACTTCGGATGAGTTTTAAATTGGCCATAACGTTACACAAGGCCAGCCCAGCCCATTCAGTTTAATCACAAAAAAAAGTCACTTAAACACCAAAATGATCTAACAGTATGAAAGAGCATTCCATGTTATAAATTGCAAAAGACATTTGAGACCTTATTAAAAACAGAGCGAGCTATAAATGAAGGCACTACATCACACAACCAAACACTGATCAACATATAAACATTTTCCCCACTGCTTTTGTTCTCTGTATGGAAATGTACAAGCATTTTAAGTTAATCTGGATGCCTTCCATCACAGAAAACAGTGCAAAAAACCTTACACATTTTTACTTACAAAAAAAAAAAAATTAAAATAAAAGCAAAACTTTCCAAACTTGTAAGCCTACAGCATCAACCACTGATTCAGTTCCAAGGTTCTTTTCTTCAGAGACTATCTATGTCTACTGTGGAAGACTATAGGTATAGTACAAATGCAATTAGGTTTTGCATGCATTTGGAACATGAACGTTCACGTGAGAGTTCTATGTGTTGGAAGCTTCAGTCTCCGCTGGTCACAAGACACAGCCCTGAATTTTTCTTCCCCTTTCGTGAGAAACAGACAATGTGCACTTTACAGGGATTCCCCAGTTACCCATTATGCAAGACTCTTTCAAAACAATCCAGTTCTGTATCATGAATAGATGCATTCATGTTTAGGGAACATTCCTGTAATTCTAGCTACAAGATGCTATACCCCTCTGACGATCTAAAAAGTTGCGGGATTGGATACCTCTCTGACCTTTAACATTTGGATTCAAGATGAAGAATAATGAAGTAAAAAAAATCCATGAAGAGTCAGCTTTTTGAAACTCGCACCATAAAATCACATTATAACCTTGAGCATAATTCGGTTCACAAGTGTGAATCTTATGTTAAGGGAAATCTTATTTATGAAAAGCTATGCCTTTCCAAAACACAAAACAAAAATTTGGAAACTGAATACTACAGGATACACACTCCATTATGGAAAAAGATTTGTTTATACTGTTCATTTGCTTCCACCCTTAAGGTGCAAGTCTGCCTGAAATTAAGAGTAGCAGCACAGTAGGCTCCTGGGGAGTGCAATGACATCATCTTACATTGTGGTGAGTACAAAAAGGAAAAACACAGTGCATTACCCTTTAAAAGGGATGCCCAAGTGCTTTGTTTCTCTGCTTCCCCTGGGGCGGCACCAGGGCCCTAGGTGTCTGTGTTAATGCCCATGTGCCGGCTCTCTGTGGCTACCTTTTTCTGCATCAGTCGCAGCTCGTCGCTCAGGTTACTGTTGGCCTTCATGAGCTGCTGAATCTTAGCTTCAGAGGCCGACAGAGCATTCTTCACCTCTAGGAACTCCTGTACTGTGATGGGACCATCTGACAGATCAGAGTCGACACTCTGCAGGGGCAAAAAGGGAAGGGTGAAACATTCTCATTTGGTTTGTGTCTCTTCAAACATGCACATGACAGACCGGAATCCACTTCACAGTTAAAGAATAACTTCTACATTTAGTATACGACTGAAAACCCCCAGCTCATGCTTGAAAATCTACTAATGTTTCCGAATTACAGAATGGGCTAAAATTCCACAACGGGGGCAAGAAAGACTAAAATTATAGGAAGCGATTGGTTGCAATTATTACTGCTGTATGAGGTGCAACCATTAATTTTAACAGATGTGGGTGGTGTGTGGGATAACTGTTCTTTAAAAAAAAAAACGAAATAATTTAGAAACTTACATGTTTACTCAGGTTCCTTTGTCAAATATTAAATATTGTCTAAAGATCTGTAACATTTCAGTGTGACAAATATGCAATTATAGAGAAAACAAGGAAGGGGGGGAATACTTTCTCACAGCACTGTACTTGAAAAAGTTATAGTACTTTGCAAGTAAAAAGTATTCATGTCATGATGATAGAAAGTAAACCTTTCATCTTTGAAAGCACCAAGGTCAACATTTAGGTGAGAGCTACTCGGTTTTGCTTCTGGATAGAAGTCAGCAGGCTTTTCAAGGTAGTAAGTGCCTCTCTGAGGGCTGGTCTGCAGAACTGCAAAGTTCCTATTTAGTTTTGTCTGTGTTACAAGCTACAAGACAGAGGGCAGTACCTTAGTCCGGTCTGCTTTGCCAGAGGGCGCATCCTGGTCTGTGTCCTCATCAGATGCAACACTGTCATAGTCTGGCTGGTCATTATCCTGGCTCTCACCTCTGTGGCAGCCATCCACGCTTTTCAGAATCAGCTCCACATTTTCTAATTTGAAGACAAAAGGCAGTATAAAAATCTGCCCATGTGATTGAAGAGCAAAAAGGAGCAGAGAGGTACGTGGGGCTAGATTTGGTCCCGTTTCATGCTCCCTACCTCTGGGGCTTGTCACAGAGCTGCCCAGCTGCCGGCGCTTTGCGTCACCGAGGATGTCAATGACAAGCGTTGCAAACTCATGTGCATTAAATCTGGCGAGCTTCTGTCGCCCCTAGCAGCACCACATGGGGGGGGTCTAGTCAGTCATTTTTACCATTATTAATTTTGCACAGCAAGATATAAACACAGAAAAGGACAAGTATATCCAACCATCAGGTCTTTCGAACCCCTGTAATTATTTAAAAAGCTAATTTTGAATGGTAAAAGTATGCTTCTGCTGTGATGAGAGAACATGATTGCCTAGGTTTGGTAGAACTAACACTTGCCTGATTTCTTGTTGACGAATACTCGGGGTTCACAGGAAGGAAAGGCACAACTGTTGTTTCCGTTACAAGGGTGCTATGGTTCTGTGTGGCCAGCCATACTATAAATAACAGAAGCGATAGCCTTAACACACTACACCCAACCAAGTGTATTTTATACAACACACTTCCTAATGACAATACATTTTTCACTTTTATTTTGCACTTTTTTGCCATTTGGCTGCTCAAGATTAATCAAACCATGAATAACAACTGTTAACTTTAGCTACATTCTTTAACCTTATTTTGAGTAAATCATAAATTGTATCCACGAGCCACAGGAACATTTTCATAACCTGTGTGGCCACAGGTCTTCAGGTACTCAAGGACAATCCCTGTAGTCTTCCTATTTACACATGCTCAGTATCAGAAAGGTGTTTGCATGG
Organism: Arapaima gigas; assembly: GCA_900497675.1. Classification (NCBI taxonomy): domain Eukaryota; kingdom Metazoa; phylum Chordata; class Actinopteri; order Osteoglossiformes; family Osteoglossidae; genus Arapaima; species Arapaima gigas. The sequence continues at coordinate 1,059,142 of UFQX01000286.1, forward strand.
GTGCCACTTACCAGCATCAGTCTCCCTTCTGTCCACTTCGTCGTACACATCCATCGCCAGTTCCTCAAACAAATGATTGCTGAGCTGGAAGACAGTTCAGGGTGAGCCAATTATTTTTGTCAACTCTTATTTCTCTATTCAACTATGCAAAGTAGTCATTTAACTTGCTGGCATTTATTTTTCATAGCTGTCAGAGGAGAATTTAAAAAAAAAAAAGTCTCAGAGGCAATTATAACCCAGAAAACTATACAAGAAAACGCTGTCCTGTTAGCGAAGGCCCAGATAAGTATCACAGTTGAGGTAGGTTTCCATTGTAGTGATATGTGAATGATTTTTAGCTACACCGCCAAGCACTGTTCTACCAAATATCATGTATCAAATAGATATGTTCCTCCATGTACTGCACATCATCCAGGATTAAGAGCAGAAAAAGAGCCAAAATTTCCTCATATGAAACAGCTCACTTACAGACTGGAGTTTTTTCTTTGCTGCTTTTGCCAACTCTGATAAATCCTGACTGCTGCAGATAAAAAGGGAAAATTAATTTTTGCTAGCCCCAACTGGCAAAAATTCAATACATACTCCACTAAATACTTACATATTTCTTTTCCATCCAAGAACGCAACAGAAAGAAAAATAGTGTTTCAGAAAAGAAACTAATAAAAAGACATTTTCTTTTGTATGACAAAGGTGCATCTATATGAAAGCAATTGCACAGTGAAACACACTGGCAGACTGACTCTACAAATTATGTAGCCACAGTGACATTTTTGGAGCTCAGAGACTTCAACTTTTAACCATTAACCTGTGATACTTTTTCATAATACAGAAGCTGTGTCAGGACAAATGAAGGCAATGTGACTGACTGGCACATGTCAGATCACAAACCACTCTGTATATTAGAACAAGCCCCTGTCCTCAGGTGAGATTTAAAACAAGCAGACCACAGACCACTTCTCTTTCAGCTGAATGAACAAAAAGTCACTCCCTCTGCCTTACCTGTCAGCCATCTGTGGGATGATAAAGTGCTGCCCATTTTTGTGATCTGGAAAGCAGGGAAGACAGACAATTCATTGCTACGCTCCTGGCACATTCGGAGGATGTACTGCTCTGCTCCCTGCACCCAACTCTGACATATCACTTACCCGGCTTCCTTCCACAGAGGTAGAATGCCAGTCTATCTGTGAGCTCATACTGGATCTCCACCAGTCTGTCTGCCAGGTCATGGTGCCCAGCTTGTCTAAAATGATACAAATATTACACAACTCTCCTTTGTCACAGTCACTGTCTGCCAGAACATACAGCAAAATCTTAGCATGTTACACTAATGTGTTGGAGGACAGCAATGGCAAAATACAGGACTGCGTTACCTACCTTGCATAGTCAATTGGGGTCTTGCCATTGGAGTCAGGTGCTCCAGGGTCTGCCCCATAAACGGCAAGCAGCTCGACCTGGGAAACTTGTCCTGCCTTGGCAGCCACATGCAGCGGAGTGTTCCCTTTCTCCTGTTTGCAAGATACAGGGCTTACCGGATGTGTGCTGTACCATTACACCATTATCCCAGCTGTCTAACAGGTGCTTCAGTGGAAAGCAACTTATAACTGCACTTATCTGCATTTAGCCTTAAGGAGCAAATGGAAGACCACTCCTGAAAACATGCTACCTTCATGGCAGATGTTGAAGTCTTCAGTCACTAAGCTACATGTGGTGCCAAATGCTGCTTCCCCAAAACAACTTTTTTTTCCCCTTTTAATTAAATGTTTTTAAATTATTGATGTGCCTACTGACTTCTGCTTCAAAGTTATACCTAGAACATTGAGACCAGAACTTGAAATACATGCAAGACACCCAAGAACACAACCATGCGTGAAAAGTTATGTGACCAAAATTACATCTGATACAAATGACATTTAGTGATACCACAAAAACTGACATACTATCCTTCTAAGGCCTGGTCGATCCAACCCTTCTTACCGGGTGGAAGAAATTGGCCTGAGCTCCCAGAGATAGTAACCTCAGGCACGTCTCCAGATTACCAGTCCGAACACTTGAGTGAAGTTGCTGGAGAAAAATCAAAATGATAAGAAAAAGTCAAACACACTCATAATGCAAAATACAGAACATAAATGAATGTCAGACAAGCTAAAAACAGCCCAGCATTGGACACATAAGCCCAGAGTTCACCTCCTGTCACATAAAGCATATGAACTTTACTGGAACAAAAATAGTTTCAAGTTCATGTATCATAATCATCATCATCATCTAACCTTCTATAATTACTCATTTAAAGTAGGAGGACATAGAGAAAACATGAATTTCATGAGACAAAAAATACCACAGATGAAAATCCTTGAAGCCCAGTCCTACCTTGCTCAAGTCCTTGGACGTGAAACTGTCATCATCTCGACAGGGCAGTCGGTGGACAAATGCAAGCATTTGGTATTTTGCCTTTATAAACTCTGCTTTGTTCGGACTGATGGCAAACAAGAGAAGTAAGGTTAGTATAGGAACTCTACTTTTTAAATTTTGGGTTCCTCTTTTTTTTTTTTTTTTTGCAATTATCTGTTTGAGCTTCACTGCAGGGACATCCAAGACATGCAGATTTGGAGACTCACTGCACTTTGTCTTGAGGGTTGGCCTTCCTCTTCCCACTCATGACAGAGGCAGGGTCCAGCAAGGAGTGCTCCCATATTGAATTGGCACCATTGTTGTAAAGTGTCTGAACCATCTGAAGGAAAGGAAAGATCATCCTAGCCACGTGGGAGTGAGCAGGCATGCTTGCAATTATAAAACCATCATCGTGACTGTCTGCAACAGTATCACATTACAGTCCCTGAAAACCTACGGGCCTGAAGTTAAATAAGCCTGTTAAATCGATGCAGTAGAAAACAGCTGCAAGAGAGAGAGACAGAATCCCCTGAACTTCCAGCATTTTCCGCAACTGATTTAAAAGCTGCCGCGCTGTATTAAAGGGGCTGATGGGTTGTAGGGGTTTGGTAACACTTCAGAGTGCTGGCAAGGGTTAGTATGCGCTGGGGGTTATTAGAGGACTTGCACAAATATAAGGATGCTCCCCTCATTCTGTTCATCTACTGTAACTACTGACAGGAGAAGGTTATCGTCAAGATGAGTAAATTGGGTTAGGCTGTCTTGGAACCCATGAGTTTGGACAGAAGTGACTACACCACAATAGCAGTGTGAGGGTACCGGCTTACCTGTAGCTGCGTGGGTGGCCAGGGTGTGTGCATCAGGTGACGCACTTGCGAGCTATGTCGTCCCAGGCTTCGGTGGACACTGCAGCACTCATCACAGATCAGCACCCCTCTGTTCACTGAGGCCCACCGGGGATCTGTGCATGCATGCAGGAGAGAGCAATAAGAACGGTTTCATCTCTATGCCATCAGTCATCAATACACACATAGGACTCCGGCACTGGTCTACTCTGAAATCACCAAGATTTCAACAGTTACTACTGACAAATTACATGTGGTTCAATCAGTACTATGCATGAGACAAGCCCTGAAAAGCCCAAAAGAGCATTACTATTTACATCACAGCTAAACTGAAACCAGTAATTGAAGAAGACCCTATCATTAGGTCTTATACTGCAAGTACTATGAAATACCAGAAATAAGTAAATAAATGTGTTCAGCAACATGATCCTAGATGCGTAGCACTCTGTACTGCAGTGGCATCAGCTTGCATCTTGTGGACACCGTAAGCCAACTTAGTCATGAAAGAAAGCATTGAGGCTACACACCACCATTGATTTTCCACTCCTGGAAATTTTAAACTGACTCAGCAGATCTGTTCTACAAAATTCAAAACAGGATTTATACACGATTAAAAAAAAAAAAAAAAAAAAAAATCACTGAAATTCATTAACTTTAAATTTCAACATGTGAACTCAATATTCACAGCTTGGAAGTAACTGGGATATTGAAAATACCTGTAAAGTCAAACTCCCATGCAAAGGAAGATCAAATGAATATATCAGTCAGCAATCAGCTATATATAGCAACTTTGTCTTTATGAAGAAAAACCATCATAAAACTGCTGGACAATATATTACTTAATTAATTGAGCAACTAAGTGTTTAAACAGACCAGATTTTTTGCAGTTTAAAAGCAGGAGGCGATCAAATTTTCAATCTGTTAACCATTTACAACTAAACATTTAACTCAGATCCATAATTAAAAAGCAGTGATATTTTATAAACTCAAATTCATACAGAGAGAAGATTCTGAATTAAAGTTTTACCACAAGATAACTTAATTCTGTTGAAAACTGCAATTTCACAAGTGTCGTGTCATGCACTCTGAGAAGGGAAGTCCAGACCCATTTCTCTGGGTATATTGTATCACAGAGCAGCTCCAACCAAAAAAATGGTTCTTTAGCTCCTATACCAGGATCAAATTCAAGGCACAACATTATCTAAAACAACACAAGAGCAAAGGAGTAGATAGCCAGTGTGCCTGTAGAAGTCCTGAGCACCACTTATGTGGGCACCAACATGAACACCGAAACCACTTTCCCCAGCACAGACAACCGTGGCGCTTGAAACTGACCACACGCTTGGCTTCAACAAGCAATTGGCCGCTTTGTGGCCCGACTGCTAAAAGGAATGCATTCACAAAAGAGCCTCTTGGAGATCTTCTCAAATGAGATCTTAGAGACCACTGGACAGCCTTGGGCCAGTGTGCTTATGATCACGAGAACAGAGGAGAGCCAAAAAGCAGTGCAATGATGGATATTTACATGTGAAAACTAGGGCTTTAGCAGTCAAGTGATTCTGCACTCTACACTTTAGAGTAACACATACCAATAAACAAAACCAGACATATCCAATATAAAACACTGTCACTGTCTGTATCCTTTGCTGTCAGTGTGAAGGAGGAGCTCTGACATCCAATACGACAGATATTGAAATCACATTAAAATGCCAATAATAACTGGGACAAACCCCCCCTCCCCAAAAAAAATCAAGTATCTATGTATGTTCAGTTACAACCACAGTGACTTTAGAGCCAGTCAAAAGAAATAGAGCACAATGCAGAACATACCTTGAATTGGATCCCAGTCCATTACAGGATGGACAGAGATACATTTACAATCATATAACGGAGGTCAATTTAAAGCACAAAAAAAAAAAAAAAAAAAAAAAAAAAAAAAAAAAAAAAAANAAGCAATACAAATATCTTCATTAAAGGAAAAAAAAAAAAAAAAAAAAAAAAAAAAAAAAAAAAATCTCCTAAATGCCATCTCACTGCAATATGAAAGGGGAAATGATACTGGTTTCTTAGCTTTCTTAAAGAATAAGGAAAGTTTGCCATTTGCTGGAAGAAGTTTTCTAAGAGAAATAATATTATAATTGCATGTAATGAAAACTATTATTATGCTGCCATCTGAACAGTTATCCTCTTTCTGGTTCTACCAAATCTCCCATATTTTACAAACAAAAATGGTATGCATAAACACTTCATGACATCAAACAATCTTGTATTGTGAGCCAAACAAGGGCTGTAAATCTTTATCCACTTCACTTTTAGAACATCAGTTCAGATTTACATGCTGTCAATGAAGCAGAAACAGCTCCAGACAGAATGGCTGCCCATGACACGCATGGCTATGGCTCCTGACACCTGTGCCACAGATTCAAGGTCTTTCCTACTGCCTACCAAAGCACCAATGTGACAGTCACCTAAATGAACTCCTGGTGCCTTCATCCCCCATACTGCAGCTGTTCAGATGCCAAGAGGTGAGGTGAAGTGAGCAGGAAAAATTGGCTAGAAAACTGGTATCCCCACTGTCATGGCTGTGCTATGAACAAGGAATAGCCTCAAAACATCCCCCCCCCCATGACCTTATTTCACACAGCTCTTCTCACTCTCCATTACCACATTAGAGCCCAGGACTCTTGAGCAGTGAAAGACACAGAACACAGGAAACCCTGAGAATCTCAAAAGCTGTCAATATATGCCAGCAAAGCTGCGGCATCATCCTTTAAACAAAAAAAAAAAAAAAAAACCGTGACATCAGCGAGGGGGAACTTGCAGCTCTATCCACTTCCTGGCTTTACCAGTACACCGCAGCTTGCTCATGCACTGATAAAATCAGCTCGGAGGATTAAGAAGATCTGACAGTGGCACACCTCTGCCATCTGGAAAGAATTACAGCCTCTCCCCTCCTTGTTTTTAAAACAAAAGAACTTGTCAACATTCGGTGCATTTTAAGATTTTATGCAAAACAGTTTCGACATCTCCAAAGCCAGTTTCAGCACTGACTGAATTGCTTTACCTTATAAAATTTCACTGCAGGTATTAACCACAAGAAGTATCGCCTTTCGAATGCGATTAATGGAAAATAGTTTACTCCATTATGACCATGATTTGTATTGGTGCTCTCTTGCGCTACACAAGTATGTGTACTACGAAAAAGCTGGCAGGGTCCACGAGTAGAATTTCACCCAGCCATTTTGTTTGTCAAATTGGCAGTTGCAACTGCAAAATCAGTTTACAAAAAAAAAAAGCAGACAAACTTCAAAACAATAGAAAACCCCAGTTCACTTGCTGGCCATCCTGTTATTTTTTCCTGCACTTGTTAGCAACAATGCAGCTTCACTCCAGAATCCAGATGGCCAAACCAACATAGACTAGATGCAATGCACAATAAAGTCTCCTGCAACAAAGACCACAATCTAAACCACATTTGATATCCAGTTCCTTATTGTTTTAACTTCACATTTCCCAAAGGCCCAAGTGTTCATTTTCAGTTATTTTTCCTTTATTTGGCAAATGCCTTTTTCCAAAGCAATTTACAGATCCATTGATGGAACATGGCACTATTAAAGTATAGTAACTGCGCATCCAACAATTCCTTGCATGACAAGCAAACATCAAACATTGGACATGGAAACATGCATGAGCAAAGGAAGGTGGTTGCTCTACAACATAAGCACAACTATTTTTCCTCAATTCTCAGGGTTCAGTCCAGAAACATCTAAGGTCCCAGTCTTCATGCATACACATATGGCATTCTCTACATCCCGGCTTCAACTTCAGCGAAGCACAATTCTCAACTTGTTTCTGAACAAGTTGCCATTGAGCTGTCCTTAACCACTTAGATGGGTAGGTGGAGGGCTGCGGAGGTGACTGGCAACTCAAGGTGGAATCCTAGCTGTCTTCACCTTGAGTCTTACAATGAAGAAGTCAACCAGTCCCAGTCAGATCTCTGACTATCAGGAAGTAGCAGGCGATGTAGCAGTTAAGGCTCTTGCTTTGGAAGCTAACAGACCAGACTAGTACAACTAGATGTTGACCAGTTATCAGCTATTTTTCCACATTACTATAGCCCAGCACACACAAGCTGCTGGGCAAATCGAACCTCAACACGTCTCTTGAACGAGAACAACTTTGTTACAGAGTTCTACAGCCGTGACCCCTACAGCTCAACTTAACAGCCCTCGTGTACGTGAACTGGACATCAACAAACATTAAAACAAACTGACTTAAAAATACACTATTCATCGCCTTGCCACCATCTCCATTCACAAAGCACTTGGCAGCTCAATTACAGAAAAGTACCCTTCTCGTACTCTCTTACAGAGAATAAAAAGGTCTTTTGTTGTTAATTTGTCTAAAGTGTTGTGAGGGGGGAAAAAGCCGCTGAAAGGGCCAACGGTCGGTGGTGCCTAACGGTCGACATTTCACACCGTGAGGGATCCCCCCGAGAAACACGTCGAAGGTCCTTGTGTCGGACTGACACCGCTCAGCCCCAGTGTGAAATGCGTGATTTAATTTCGAGCTAAAATGCGAAATGTGCAACGAGAGGAGGGAGACCTACCCGGGACACTGCAGTCAGCGCAAACCTCGCTGTTCCGCAGCCGCTTCGACATCCTTTTCGCCCCAGGAAAAAAGGCCGTTAAAACGTATAAACCTGCTTCCTCTCTTTAAATGCTCATATGACAAGGTATACGGCGAGAATACGTTTCCTGGTGAGAATTCGCGCCGAAGAGGAGTGGTTTATTATTACAGACGGACAGCTTTTATATTTTTCCGTTCCTCTCCGTCTCCAGCATCGACGCTGGATCTTCTGCCGCCGCCGTTCTTAAGACGGAAACTCTGATCGACGTGAACGCGCACGGTTCCCGCTGCGGACAGCCACTTAATTCTACACAGAGTACTACGCAAAATGCGTAACGTACAGCGAAGGCTAAAAAAGACCCGGTACGCAGAGGCAATACGACGCCTACGTAACCTGCTCAGCCTGCCGCGCTGCGTTAAGAGCGTATTCTACAAATGAGATACGACGTTCATTGCGTTACCTACTCTTATTTGGTCTTAAATGTAGGAAAATTGCGTAAACCACAGGACGCTGACAACCTGTCTCCTTGAAGGGGCGTGCTGGTAACAATAAAACCAGAAATTTTTTCAACTCTATATAAAATATAAGAAAAATATTTTGGGGTAAAAAAATAAATTGTGACAATTTTTTTGATCATGAATAACATCCTCATTAATTATGAAATCTATACTTGCAATTCCTCTGAGGGATTTTAAAATGGTTTCGCCTGAGTTCCGGAACTAATCATTTATTATGTTACGCTATGCATAGTTCATATTTGTAAATAACTGAAATATCACATCCAATTAAATGTATTATCAGTATATTTATAACAATACGTATATGCATGTGTTTAATGAGAATCCAAAAATAGCACACTTGTTTTTGTTACATTCTGGGCACCCCCATCAAGGTAATGGTCTCAACCTGTCACTTCCTTGTTTTTCAAAAGTTTTATTTTGAAAAGTTAGCACCATGTCTGATTTATACCTGCTTTGTCTTTGCTCTTAGTTTGCTTCGTGGTTTACTGGGCGCTGCTGCCCGGGTTTATGTGCCACCGAGCCGTAAGTTGAGCTCACAGACGATGAGCTCCGAGGGCGGCGCGGATCCGAGGCTCGTGTTCCCGCTGCACTTTCTGGTGTGGCAGAACGACTACCGACAGCTCGACGGTGCCGTCGCGGAGGTCAGTGGCTCCACACGTGGGGCTGATCGCCGTGCCTCGCCGGCTCTTACGGCCGCTCACACGGCTCTTTCATTTTCACCAAGTTGTTTGGTTAGTGACCGAGCAATGGAGCCACTGGACACTAGTTGCTAGTTCAGTGGCTAGTTAAATAATATCTGCACTTATCTATTTACTCCATTTAGCTTTCCTGGACTTAGTTATAGCTTAACCATATACTCTTTTTTTATAATTATTACTGATCGAGGCAGGTGTTCTAAAAATATGAGTTATTCTTTAATTTACCAACAGGCAATGTGAGGTACATTTCATATGTATGTATGTATGTATGTATGTATGATGGTAATTTANTCATGTGAGGTACATTTCATATGTATGTATGTATGATGGTAATTTATAGCATACAGAAGGGAAATCGACACGTAGGAATGACATGACATGCTGGTNCAATGTGAGGTACATTTCATATGTATGTATGTATGTATGTATGTATGATGGTAATTTATAGCATACAGAAGGGAAATCGACACGTAGGAATGACATGACATGCTGGTAAATTAAAGAATAACTAATAAACGTATGCTTATTGACAGAAAGCTACCAGTGGTCCTCTAAGTGAAAATCCCTTTATCCAGTATTACATAAACCAAATAAAGATAGCTAACATGTCTGGATGCTATGTTGTATAATCGGTATCTTAATATATCTATGGTTACCCTGGAGTGTCACAGATTCTTACATACCAAAAAGATATTTATATATACACGATGAGACAGATAATCCACTGATTGTCTATTATTATTATTATTATTAAAATGAGCTGTAATTTTGGTACAGACCTGGCTTTGTACAGTAAATAGGTACACTTATTCCTAGAAAGGTATAGGTGATCCTCTAAGTGAAAATCTCATACTGTATTATATAAATGAAATACAAACAGCTAACATACATGGATATTATGTTGTATAATAGGGCTTCATTTTTTTCACTGATTTCACACATTATCCATGTTGAAATAACACAATAAAATAATAGTAATATACTTGCAGTATAATATTATATTGATACGTTACACCATTATTTTCACTTTATTTACCTGTTTGTTTTCAGCACCACCAGAGCATAGTTTTTCAGTCACTTGCCATTGTTAATAAAAAGTAGTAACTTGCATGGAATCACACACAAAAAGTTCTGTAAAGAAGACATAGTTAAATAAACAGTTGCCGATAGATGCCCGAACTCCCACTGAGATAAAAACAGCAATAAATAAGGCACATTGCATCAGTGCAGCCAGTAGATGGAATAGACGTCATTAAATGTGACAACCAAATATTGAGACTCGATGTCACGTTGAAGAGAATAAGCAGACGTGCGCAGGCACAAATGCGACGAACTCCGTTTATTACAAGGGGCGTTCCTAAGTCGTGGTCACAAAGCAGGCGTGGTTCGGGTCCAGTAAACAACTCGATGCAGGCAGACAAACAGTAAAGGGTGAGACTAAATCGGTGATCAAGTACAGGCAAAGGTCGGTAACAAATAAGACTGGGAAGAAGACTGTTCGGTCCGCACACATGAACCATGGGGCAATACATCGCACCGATCTGTCGGCAAGCGCCGATCTAAATAGGCACAACCTAAGAGGATGCAGGTGATCAGGAATCAGGAGGGGCGGAGTCCGGATGCGGGCGGCCACGACTACTACTCTTTATGTCCCCGGGGAACCGCTGTGGTGCTCGTGGGCCGGAATGACCCTGAGACTGCGCGGATGATGAGTGATGTTGACCCTCCTTGGGTCCACTGGTAGAGACTGTCAAGTCTTTTTTTTTTTTTTTTTTTTAAAACACTTTTCCTTGGGCGTCCCCTCGGACGGGGACGCGGCTTGTGGAAATCGGCCACCAGAGCTGGGTCTAGAATGTCCTTCCGGACCATAGCCCTTCCAGTCTACCAGATATTGCAACTGTCCCGCCCTTCTCCGTGAATCCAGTAATTTGTTTACTGCATAGGCAGGCGTACCGTCTACCGCCACGGGGGGGACNGCCCTTCTCCGTGAATCCAGTAATTTGTTTACTGCATAGGCAGGCGTACCGTCTACCGCCACGGGGGGGACGTCCGCTGGGAGGGCTTCGTCGAGGGGTCCCGGGACGACTGGTTTCAGGAGAGAAACA